>ML805011.1:14587-40550 GCA_009831015.1 Picea engelmannii | reverse complement strand
CCTAGAAGATGTTTTTAAGGAAGCTACTTGGAGAGTATAAATAAGAGGCAAGGCTCTCTCATTTAAATTACACTTGAGCATATTGAATACCAATAGGTGTCTGAGGTAACCAAAGGATATCTAAGCCAAATTTCTAAGGGAAGGTGAAGAAAAGAAGGCCGGAATTCAAGGAAGGATAAATTATTTTGATGATGCTTTCTAAGTTTCAGATCTATTCAACAAATATTTCGTGCGGGGCACACTTTACAAGGTCGCTCTCTAGAATAAGCCAGAATTCAACAAGGTATGCCATTTTTGCTATAACTAATTTTCTGATAGGTTCCAAGTAGTGACACTTGGAGGAATTGCATAAAACACATTGAAGAACATTGTGTATTAGTTTCAGATATTTATTCATTACAGGTACAAAGTTATGATTATTTCAAGTCAAGGTTGTTGACTAATCCAAAACTAGTCATGTGAGACTAAAGAAACGTTTGATGTAAATGCTAGTCTCTTGTTGTTTAAAGTTAAGGAAGGTTTGCAGGTATGTGATCATATACACCAGGTCTATTACAAAGTTATAAATCATATTTGGATGATGAAATTGATGAGGGCTTTTGGTTGAGGTACAAGTTGGGTACATGGTTGAGACAAGTAGTTGATGAGTTGGCACATACATGAGGTGTACAGTTGATGATTTTGGTACATATTGATGAGTAGTTGACACATGATTGGTACATACTTGGAACATGGTTGGTTGCACTTGTTTATGGTAAAGTTGATTACATATTGTTTGGTACAGGTTGGTGCATGGTTGATGCACTTGTTTATGGTACAGGTTGATTACAGGTTGAGGTACAGGTTGATGCATGGTTGATGTATGGTTCAGGTTTATTGGTATAGGTTTACAGCGGTATATCTCACAGTGATAGTGTGACAGTGGTTCCATCATTCTACTTCTACTTCAGGACGGTTGGACGGGGCAAGGACAGGTGGTTGTAGCCACCTTCCGGTTGTAGTTGGAGAACTTAGGGGGTTGTAGCCTCCTTTTGGCTATAGCCAGAGAATTGGGGAGTTGGAGCTTCCCTCGGGTTGTAGCCTGAGAAACTAGGGGGTTGGAGGCTCCTTCCAGTTGCAGCTAGAAAACAAAGGAAGTTGGTGCTTCCAATGAATGTAATTCTTCAAGACATATAAGAAAAAACATTCTGTGGTTTTCTCCTGATTTGGGTTTCCATGTAAAACATTGGTGTATTGTGTATGTGTGTGATTGTTCATTTCTTATTTCTCATTATTGGATAATAATTCTACATTGATATAACACTTGGATTATTTGGAGAAAAAAGATTATAATTACGTTATTGTTGATTCACCCCCCCTCTCAGTAGTCCAACAAAAGATACGTATGAGTACTTTGATATTGTTGATTTTGTTTGGTGGGAGTCTTTTTTCAATAGTCAAAGTGACATAATTTCAAGCTCAACAAATGAAGATACATTTTTTAAGACTCCATTTCATTGGCCACAAAATATGCCAAATGAATATGAAGAAAGAAACATTGTTGAATAATAAGAATCTCAAGGTGCAATTCAGTTTACACAAGCATAAGAAAGAGAAATGTATATTGGTTCACAAAGGTCACATGCACAACATGAATCCATGGATGACCTTTACAGGGGTTCAATACAAGATATTAAAGAGGGTAGCATGATTGCAGTGTTAGCGATTGAAGATCCACATGGTTATCCATTCTGGATTGCAAAGGTTATAAATATTGATAAAGAAAATGAAGATGTTATTGCAATTGAAATGCATTGGTATGCAACAAATTCACACCCATTCAATGGTGTGTACAAGCCAGAGATGGTGGTTGAGAAACATGTAAATAGAAAGAGAAAAAGAAAGGGTCAAAATACAACTCGTCGTCGCATTGAACTCTTAAAATTAGATGATGTTGACATACTTTTTTATGACTTCAATTTGACAAAGGGATGAACTCTTCGCTCCAAGACAACAAAGATTATCAAGAGGTTGTTGCCATAAGAAATAAATGCAATATGGGAGTCTGTTGAACCTAGTTTTAGATCTAAAAGGATTTTGACATCTCAAATGTTGGGCATGCATGTAGACTCAGATGGTGCATTCATCGACAATAGAGAAGAGTATGGATCATCTACATCTTCATCCAATTATTCATTTGAAGACAATGTAGACTTTGATGGTATTTCAGAATCCATGAGTCAATATGAATAAGTGTATGAAATATTTTATGTATTTTTTATCCATATGATGTTTGTATGGTACCTAGAAATGAGCATTGAACTTACATATGATCTTACAGGAAGTTATGAATCATTTTTGTGTTTTATGAATTATATGTTTTAATTATAGAGAATATAATAAAATTTCTTAGCTCATATGTTTTGAATACGGACAATATAACAATACTTTCAAGACATAATGTATGTTTTATTCAATGTAACTTGTATTTACTTGTTTTTATTAAAAGTAAAAAAAATATTAAAAAGTGATGTTGAAATTTTAAAGTATAGTGTAATATTTTCATGACATTATGTATTACTTTGTGCTTGGAGTGATAAACTAAGATTTAAAAAATAAGCATTTAAGGGTTGATTTTATGATTTTGTTAACAATAGTGATGATTTTTTTACCACTTTATAAAAATTTATCATTTTAATACCCCAATTTTAGAATGGATGCTACCAATAGCAGTACTTTTCAATTTGATGGTCGATTTTGATGTTTTGGTTTTAATGGTACCAATTGCTAAAAATACGATTTTAAATTATCTAAAATTATAACGTTTTGAATTTTTTTTTATGTAATGTCCTTTTTTTTTTTTAGGTGTTGATTTTAAGGTTTTTCTGAGCTATTGTCTAAGTTTTGAAGGCCATGTTTGAAAAAAGTTGTAATTTTGACCCCATTTGAAAAAATGGTGCTACTTGGTTTTAATTGTACCAATTGCTAAAAAAACAAATTCAAATTATCTAAAATTTTAACGTTTTGAAATTATTTTTTTGTAACATCCTTTTTTTATTTAGGTGTTGATTTTAAGGTTTTTCTAAGCTATTGTCTGAGTTTTGAAGGCCATGTTTGAAAAAAGTTGCAATTTTGACCCCATTTGAAAAAATGGTGCTACCGATAACACCATTTTTTTTATTTGGGGGTTGATTTTCATGTTTTTTATGCAAAAATATGGGTTTTTTGGGCCAGAGTTCTCGTTTTGAGGTCACAGTTCTCGTTAAGTTGGTAACTTTGTTTTGTGCATAGGTGGCTTCTTTGTATCTAGCCACGTAGATGTCCTAATGGAAGTAAAAGTGTCCATGTGTAGTCCATGTCGTTGTCCTATTAAGCTCTAAGCCAACATGTAGCAAAGTGGTTCCCGAGATACCATATGGTATCGCATGCCTAGGCGAGCGGTTTCCCCATGACCAAGACCTATGCAAAAACAAAAAAAATTGACCACGTATCACAACGCAAAACTTCCCTTGCATCCTCAAGCCTTGTTAAAGAATGGGTATGTTGTCGATGCAATATGCATCGTCAACCGTTGGTCTTGGGAGTGAATAAGCGTCATAATCTTGACTGTCCATTTTATGCATTTCAGTGGCGTGCATTGAAATGCTAACCTTACCCTCAATCATAGCACTTGGTCACGATATTAGCCCTTTATTGACGCACGACTCCATTTACATGCATTTTAAGCCCCTTATGGCTCGGGTAACCGCCTTTTTTGCTTATTTAAGCCTTGTTTCTTCAAATTAATGCCCTTTCCCTCAAATTAATCATTGCTCATGTGATATTTTCTCATTTAGCAGGTCAAAATTAGTCTCCTCACTTGATAAAGACATAGATCAATGCTGCAATTGTCCATAATTACAAAGTGCCCATAAAATTTTGACCCTGTACTAACAAGTTTCATCCCTAAACCTATTAAATTCTTAAAAATGGGATTCCAGGTGGTGATAGTCACCTAGTTTTTTTGACGCACTTTATTGCAGATATGTTAGTCATGTCTTGCATAGTTGGTCCTACCTATGTAAAAGATTTGAGCTTGATGTGTTTTGCTTCATTTTATTGGCTACCAGAAACTGAGATGGCACCTTCCTTATGAGCTTCGTGGCTAAATTCCTCTGTGTTTTCTTTCCATTATCCACAACAACTTGCCTCCGAGCTAGGTTATGCTCTTCCTCCATCTTATATTTAACAATATCTGACTTGATGGATTTAGCATACACCTTCCCATATTGCTCCTTTGTTGCTCAATTTCTTGTTCATGGTTATGTTCAAGTCTGACTAGTCTCATAAATTTAGCTCAAAAGATTTGGAACTTTATATGCAGCCACTCTAATTTCTCAATTTGTGCATGGGCCTCAACAATCATGGGATCAATAATTAAGGTTTGTCTTTCCACACTCGCTTCGGACTTGGTTACTTCCAATGGTGCTACTTCTCTCTTGTTTTCATCTTCTCTTCTTGTATATGTGTTTGTTGTTGACTCTAGCAACTCCTTTAGGTTTTTTGTGATCCAAGACACAATGATTATGAATTTAATGATTATGCTACTTTCTCATTGTGTAAACTCAAAGGCCTTGCATAGGTGAGGAAGCATCTCTACAAAACATGGTGATAGCTTGTCTTTGTCGCTTCTTTGTGTACCACCACCTCCTATGTTCTTGCTTCTACAACTGGCTTCTTTATTCTCTATAGCTTAGTAGCACTCTCTTATGCTTACTTCTTCAATGCCACGATGGCCTTATTCGTTTGCTACCTCTAATGGGTTTTATTTGTGTGGCATTCTCTACCTTTTCTTGCAGGGTTTCATTTTAACTTTCCAACTTCTCCACGTGTTGTAAGGCATGGGTTATGGATCTATAGTGCTTTAAGGTAATATTTTTTGTTTTGTAACCTACCTACCATCTATGTGGTTGGTTTTGTGATCAACTTAACAAGGGAGAGAAGGTCCATCTTATGTAAGTCTATTATGTGTTTCGTTTGGACTTATCTCCCTCACAAACGTCCTCCATAGTGATGGCTACTTGAGGTACACCAAAGGGTTATGTGATGTGACCTACTTGCTCCAATGATTGTGCCAAGGACTCCTTTTTCCTTGGAATCCAAACTCAAAACTCTACCCGAATTTGTGTTTCATTTTACAAGGCCTACCCACCCAAATGCATAAGGTGAGAGAAAGCAACCTTGTCATGGATGACTATGGCCTCTGCTTGCCTCCTAGTAATGTTGGTATTTGAAATGGTGATTATCATACCCCTTACCCTATTATTCCAAGTACCGACCTTCAACCCGCTTTCAATCATGATTGGTTTGTTGGTCGCTCAATCAACTACTCATATATAAGTACAATGTTGTCAGTGGGTTGTATACTTCCACAGATTACGGTTGAGGTAATGGTGCACCAAACATTTAGGATTTTACAATCGACGCCGAGGGGTGGTATTGAGTGTAGGTGTAAATACTCATCTATCACCTCCTCTTATCCCTTTTCCATAAATACATTGGTCCAAAGAAGTTTTTCTCTGAGGAACTTCAATATGTCCTTGGCATTTTCTTTTGTTAAATCCTTTTCACCAACAACCTTTCTCCCTGTTGAGCCCAGGGTTCCTACGTTTATTTTTTGTTTCAAATATGGGGATGTCTCCATTGAAAATTCTTCAAGTGTTACCTCTGCATATACCTCTTCCTGTTAGGGTTCTTGGAACAAATCAATAAACCACGGGTCAATGGGAAGAAATGCCTCTTCTCCTTATCTTACTCTGTCCAGGCATTAGTCAAAGTCATTCGAGTCTAACTCGTTCGTGGGCTAAGGGATGGGTATGACCATTGGGAATATAAATGCAAGTCATGGAAGGGTGCTAACTAATGTCCCTAGTCGCAGTGTTCGATGAGGGGCAGATAATGTTTGTTTCGATGCAAATCCTCGCTCACTAGCCACCTACTCCATGATCAACTTATGACATTGTAGCAACAAGGGCTTTATCTTTCACTTTGTCACAGGAGTATCACTTGTTTTTGGGTAGTAGTGTAGGTGATCTAGCCTTGTGGGGATGCCAAAATATTACATATCCCTTCGCTACTAGATGAGTTGTGAATGGGAGGAGGGGGTTGTAGAACTTTCTTGGTTATTAGATCATAGGCCTTGTCATGAACTATGATAGTGCCCTTTCTTATCCACATCTTTGATTTATCCAATTCAATGGACTCTAATGTTGATTTCCCCTCCACACTAAGTTGTAGTTTATCTCATTAGGCCCCTACAAGACCCTCTTATGTTCCTACTAGAGTTAGGACTCTCTTCCCTTGTTTCTTCATCCTCTCTTTTGTTATTTGGCCCATCACTCGATGGTCCATTCAATGTGTAGACGCATCAACATGAACTCCATCATCTCAACCTATGCCTCTAGGTTAACAATGCCATTTGTCACTAGGGTCTTATATGGTAGAAGTGTTGTTTCACTTTGAATTTATATTATCAACTGTGCACATCAATAATATTGAGGGGGATCTTAATAGTCTACATGATGACATTCACCATGTCCAAGTATTCATTATCAAACATTGTGTTAATGTCAACTTCCATCACCTTGTTCATTGAACATGATAGGGTTTTGCACTTGGCTGCAACAAAAATTTCCTTGGCATCCCACTACGAAAGGTCAAGCCCATAGACTCTGCCCACTACAAGAATGCAAGTAATAGCAAGAAACTCCCATAGCAGAAGTCTTGAGTCTGATTCCACACTTACAGGTAATTTTGCAGATTTTAGTTGGTGAAGTACCTAACCTAGTTCAACTTCACTTCGACCACATAGAGGTTGGCCATGTGAACCATATATGCTTTGAGCATTCTCTTTTTTGATAGGTCCGCAATACTCTAGTGAATAGTTGTTGCACCACCATGCTAACTTGTAGATCGTCAATGTAGAATATTTCATATCCTTCTGCTACCTTTCTAGCACCATATTTCAATATGGATCCATTTGATCTTCCACGACAATACCATCCCTTTGCACTTGAATTCTTGTGGAGAATGTATCATTGGCATACTCACATCCTTTACCAGTGAAGTAAGAATGTGGACATCATTTGCATCAGTACTAATTTTTCGGTCCAATCAAATCCCGCTAGTGTGACTCTATGACAATGGAAACCTCACACATTTCCTTACTGTTGAAGAAGTCCCAAAGCATGGGACACATAGAGGAATGGTAATCCCTGACTTAAACAATGTTTTGAATAGTTGCAAAATTATGTTCCGGCCTCCCCTTACCACTAGGAGTTTATTGGGAGCAAACTTAGGGAATAAGGTAGGGTTGTGGATATTGTAATCTACCCATTGAACCTGCTCCATGTGTCCTTCAAGATGATCCTCATCAATGTGCACCTATGGATCACGTCACATCTTCTAGGCAAACCAAGTCCCTTGTGGTGAGAATTGGGGCCCGCCCCCCCTTGGATTGTTCCTTCAAGTATCATAACCCTTTGTGTTGATATATTCCACTAGTCGTGCACATGGTGGCATTTTCTTTATGCTCTAATATCTCTATACCAAATATCACCTTCAACAATGCTTGCTTCCCACCAAATAAACCTTGTTCAAATGTTGAATTTTGTTACAATCTCTTCGTATCTTTCAACCTGCAATCCTTGAATCTTATTTCCACTAACAACCATCCTTCTGAAGTTCTATTTGATTAATAGAGTCTTGACTCTAGAACACTTGCACCTCTCCAACCTTCTACATTTAAAGGATATGTATTGTTATCAAAACGCCAACCCCAAAAAACAATATTTAATTGTTTTTATTGAGATTCTTAATGTGTTCACTTGCTGGTAGTAGTGGGTAGTTACACCATTATTATAATTCATTATATTTTATTTTAATTTAAGGTAAGGTTGGCTTAGCCTCCTCCTTGGTGGAGTGGCACAAATACACCACATCCCTCATTTCTAACCGTTGATTTTTTCAGTAAGCTAGGCTCAAGCATGAAGTTCATTCCATTTTTAGCATTTTACTTGAACCATTAACAATTTGTTGCAACAACCAAGATCACAAGAAGAAATACCATGCACAAGTACACAAGAAGTATCTTGGGAAACCCTTCTCAACAAGGGAAGAAAACCCAACCAATCCTTTGCTATATTCTTCAAGAGAAAGACTTCCACACCATAAACCTAGCACACAAAAGGGTGCTTACAAAACCCTAGAAGACTAGCGCCCAAGAGAGGTGCGTACTTTTCCCAAGAACAAGTACTTGCTAAAATTTTCAAACTCACACTTGTGATACGATTCCTCAATGGGGAATTTACCTTTATTTATATTAGACTGAGCCTATCAACAGAAGTGTCTATTGGCACAACAAGGTCGACCTCAATAACTCACAATATAATTAATAATTACCATATTAATTATCTTTTACATTAATTATCCTTCACTTTATGGTGGGGCCGACCTGTACCCTTTACATCACAAATAGGATTACAAGTAAGTCTGACTCTTGTACAATATAACAAGGGATCTCATACACCCACTAGTGCTCAGCCACTACGGGCACATCCATCGGTGCTCAGCCACATGGATGTCCACATCTCTATCTCACTGTGTCTCACAGGAGAACCACACTCACTAGTGCTCAGCCACTAGGATCACGTTCACCTATGCTCATCCACAGGCACATCCAACTCAGCAGATCTCTTTCTCACTACGTCTCATAGGGGATTCATCTGGAGTATCACATCATCTCAACTCTCTGCACAGAGGAGACTAGTACATCATTTCATCTCCGTCTCAGAGAGAATGATACACCCAACTCATGGGCTTCCCCACATAGGGGCACACAACATTCCATCTTTGTCTCAGAGAGAAACCACACACCCAACTCATGGGATTCCTCACCCCACACAGGGCCACAATGTTCCATCTTCGTCTCAAAGAGGAACCACACACCCAGCTCATGGGATTCCTCACCCCACATAGGGCCACAACGTTACATCTTCATCTCAGAGAGGAACCACACACCCATCTCACGGGCACACCCAACTCATGGGCTCTCTCTCAGGTCAACTCACTCAGTTTGTGTCCTGGAGGATGTCTCACACAGTTGTAATCATCAACACTCCCTCTCAGCTAAGGAGGCATTCTTCACCAGGCCAAGTCTCTCACAAAAGTACTCGAACTTCGTCTTGGCAAGCGGTTTGGTGAAGATGTCTGCAATCTGCTCATGGGTAGGAAGGTACTGGACGTGTATTGTTCTCCTCTGCACCATGTCTCTGATATAGTGATAATCCCGATGTGTTTCGATCTATCATGAAACACAGGGTTCTCAAAGAGCTTCACACAACTCTGGTTATTACAATGAATAGTAGTAGGATCCATCTCATGATCGAATAAATGTATCATAAGTTTTCGAAGAAACATTGTTTCGCTGACTGCCACCCTCAATGCTATGTACTCTGCCTCTGCGGTACTCAATGCCACAAAGCTTTGTTTCTTGCTACACTAGAAAACCATGGCAGACCCCAAAGTAAAGCAACAACCAGAGGTGCTCTTCCAATCCACTACACTCCTTGCCCAATCTGCATCAGCATATCCCTGCAAGCTCAAGTCTACACTGGAGGCATATCTTAGGCCATATCCAACTATGCCTCGTAGGTATCTCAATACATGTTTTGTTGCTATCCAGTGAGTCTATCTCGGTTGGCTCATGAACTAGCTAAGCACATTCACTGCATAGCATATATCAGGTCTGGTGTTAACCAGATACATCAGTGATCCAATCAACTGTCTGTACAAGTGTGGATCAATCTCTCCTGAATCAGCATCACTCATCTTCTTCAAATCCATCACCATTGTTGTAGGCATGGATTTGCATTCTATCGTACCAAACTTTTTCAATATCTCCACAGTATATTTTCCTTGACTCAGGAAAATCTCATCTATCCTTTGTCATACTTCTAGTGCCAAGAAGTAATACATCAAGCTTGAATCCTTCATCTCAAATTTAGAAGTCAATGCTTGTTTGCATTCAATAATGAGTCTCTCTCAATCGATGAGGAAAAGGTCATCCACATATAGGACCAAGATCAAGCACCCATTGCCATCAATGTGATAATATAGGTTTGGATCAACAACACTCTTACTGAAACCCAAACTCATCAAGAATCCATCCATTTTCTCATACCAAGCATGGGGTGCTTGCTTTAGCCCATATAAGGATTTCTTCAATCTGCACACATGAGATTTTTCGTTGTGTATAATGAATCTTTCCGACTGCTTGATAGAAACTTCTTCCTCAATTTCACCATTGAGAAAGGTTGTCTTTACATCCATCTAATGTAGTTTCCAACCCATGGAAGCAGCTAGTGCAATGATAGAGCGGATGGAAGTGTATCGGGCTACTAGAGAAAAAGTCTCATCATAGTCAACTCCCTCTACTTGTGAGAACCCTCTGGCTACAAATCTCACTTTGTATTTCTCGATGCTTCCATCAGCTGCATGCTTGATTTTATAAATCCATTTGTAAGTCACTAGAGAATTTCCCTCTGGTCTCGGAACAATATCCCATACATCATTTTTCAATATAGACTGATATTATTTTGTCATGGCATCTTGCCATACCTGTTCACCTGAAGCTTCTCCATGACAAGAAGGCTCAGATTCAATGATGTGGCTCATGGATGAAAGGTAGCTTGATAATCTCTTTGGTCTCTTGCTCTCTCTGGTTGTCCCTTGAGGGGTTGTATGTCCCTTTGCTTCTTGTAGAGTTTGTCGGGCCCAAGCATGCCTCTTATGTCCTACTGTAATATCTCTAGGCATGTCAATTAGAGAAACTAGATTGGATAGAACAGTTGGATCAACTGTAATAATGTATGTCTCCCTCTAAACTATTGAAGGGGGAGAAGGAATTGTTGCACTGCCAATTTCTGTCTGAGATTCTCTCATTCTTTGGAAGGATATCTCTTCTTCAAAAGTAACATCTCTGCTTATCTCAATCTGTCTCTGACGAGGAATGTAGATCTGATATGCCTTCGAGGATTCATTGTATCCTACAAATGTGCCCTTTCTCCCTGAAGGGTCTAGCTTGGATCTCTTTTCTTTGGGTACATGAAAATATACTGGGCACCTAAATATCCTGAAGTGTCCAATCTCAGGCTTCACTCTGGTGAAGGCTTCTTCTCGAGTGATGTTCTTCAAAATACGATGAGGACTCTTGTTCTGAACATACATTGTTTTCATGCATTCTTATGCCCATAGAGTCATAGGTAGACTTTGATCGTGTATCATTGCTTTGGTTGCTTTGATGATAGTTCTGTTTTTCCTCTCTGCAACCCCATTTTGTTGAGGGTTGTAAGGAACTGTGAACTCCCTCTTGATCCCTACTTCAATACATAAATTGTTGAAATATTTGGAGGTGTAATCTCCTCCATTATATTATCTTAGTACCTTGATCTTTCTTTCGGTTAAGTTCTCAACTTGAGCTTTGAATTCTTGAAATTTATCAAGGACTCCATGCTTGTTCTTTAGGAAGTAAATCCAAGTTTTTTGAGAGTGATCATCTATGAAGAATACATAGTACAAGTACCCATTTAGAGATGCAACAATCATTGGCCCAAACACATATGAATGTATCAAGTCCAAGATTTCCTTGGATCTATTGTCACTGGTCAAGAAGGATCCTTTAACGTTCTTTCCAAGAGCACAACCTTTGCACACACCTTTATGTTGAATCTCTATCTTTGGAAGATCTGTTACCATTTTCCATAGATATGGGAGAGCTTTATAATGAATGTGAGAAAGTATTCTATGTCATAGCTCACTCAAGTTGATAGTGTCATGTAGCAGGGCCTGGACTAGTTTGATGGTTAATCTGTACAAGTTTTTTTCTCGAGCACCAATTACCTTGGCAGAATTTATATGTGAGTCTTTGTGCCATGCAATAACTCTTCCTTCTGAAAAGGTAACCTTGTAGCCTTTGTCTTCCAAGGCAGAAATGGAGACAAGGTTCCTCTTGATTCCAGGTACATATAGTACTTCTCTTAGTTGAAGCTGCATATCTGAATCTAGTTGGAAGGTAGAAGTTCCAACCCCTTTCACATTATATCTGGCATCATCTCCAAGGATAACATGTAGATGTGTCTCTTTCTCAACAAAATTTGTTAGGTGATATCTAAACCGGTCATGTGCTTGGAGGCACCACTGTCAATTAACCAAGTATTATCATTGGTAGGGACCATACCTAAGAGTGTTGAGATGTCGATGCCTTCATCTCCTTGAAGTCTTGGCTTCCAGGAACTGAGTTTGCTTGATCCACCAAGCTTGTCTTCCATCATGATTTTGCTCATCATATTTTTAGATTCTTCACAAACTCTTGTCTACTGGGCTAGAAAACCTAACGACTAGGCTAGGATATCACTTTTAGGTTTTGTTGGACTTATGATTGCCAACAATAAGCTTTTGAAAGATAGGAGAACATTGTTGAGCTAAAGAGCTCCTTCAATGAGTTGCAGAAACCCTAATTCTGAAATTTCTGCAGAAATTAGCGAAACCCTAGGGTCAAAAAGTCAAAATGGTTAGAAATGCAATCTGAAGCTTGTTGGAGGTGCGTTGAAGGAGGTCGTACACTCCTATGCACTTTTTAGCCCCAATGTCCAAGTGACAAGTGTTGAAACTCCTCAAAAAGGTAGGTCGTATGAAATTTCTAGAAACCCTAGGAGGGTCGTACAGTTTTGTAGAATAGAAAGGATGACTAAAATTTGCTTGTGCAATGGGTTATTCAAGACCTATGCTCTGATACCATGTTGATTTTTTCAATATTTTTCTTAAAAACCTCTCACTTGCATTAAAAAAAATTGTTATTGTTTTTTATAGCATTCTTCTTTTCCTTCCAAACCTGACTTCTCCTATTTTGGAAAAAGTATTGTATAATCTTATCCAACATTAAGTCACCTTGAGAAACTTAGGTGAACCATTCCTCAAGAGCATGTCCACACCAATGCTACTTCCTCCTCATGTATGTAAGAGTTTCTATGGAACACTTCAAGGTTTTCGATAAAGAAGAGCCCAATGTACTCATCTTGCTACAAGGAGGGACATCTATTCAAAAGTTATCACTTATGTCTTCAAAAGATTTAAGATATTTCTCGACGAGCAACTATAAATGATGATTTCTTCAAAGAGAAGGTTGGTGAGTCGACACACTTGCTTGTTTACATTTCTATGTGGTTGTCCAACTTCACTCAAGAATGGATTATAGATTATAGGGCTACCAAACATATGATGAAACACTAACACCTTCCCACCAATTATAGTGATCGAAATAAAGGTGAGTAGGTAACTATTGGTGACGACTCCACTCTCCCAATATTTGGTTGTTGCATTATTCAAATTGATAAGGATCAGTACAAAGATGTTCTCCATCTTCCTGGAGTGGGATCCAATCTTCTCTCTATCTCGCACATTTCTCACACCAATAAAAGGGTGTAATTTCAGTGAGATAAATGGGTTATTAAAGACATCAATGGCAACATCAAAGTTGTTGCCTCTAGATATTATGATGAAACTAAATGCATGTATGCACTGGGGAAGTCTTCTTTGCTTCCATCTTCAAATAAGTTCATTGCAATGGTGACCAATGCAGATGGTGCCAACAAGTTATGGTACTTTCATCCTAGTCACATCAACTATAGATCCTTGAGGCACACAAGTCTCCTTCACTTTGTTGAAGTCCCTCCACAAATCAACCATCCCAGTGGCGTTTGCAAGGGATGTGTGATGGGTAAGCATTATTAAGATTCCTTTCCAAAGAACAACTCAATATGGGCCTCTAAACCCCCAAAATTAATTCACAGTGATATTTTTGGTCCCATGGCTACTTTTTCTCTTGAGATATCCAAGTACTTCTTCACATTTGTCGATGACTTTTCACAGTTTCTATGGGCCTACACCATTAAATCCAAGAATCAAGTGTTTTCCAAACTAAGACAGTTCAAAAACCTTGTTGAATCTCAATGTAAGTATAATATCAAGCATCTCTAGTCTGGCGGAGGAGGAGAATACGATGTTAACACCTTCTACTATTTCTTCACTCTCATGGAATCTCTTGGTAGAAACTATTCATTATATTCATTAATAGAATGGTGTGGCTAAGAGGAAGAATAGGGCTATCATAGAAATGGTTGGTTGCATGCTTCTCTCATGGAGCATAAATCTTTAAATCTTTCTTTATGAGGTGAAGTGATTATCTATGCAACAGTTATCATCAACTACACACCTACTCATGTCTTTGGACACTTCATGAGTCTTAGCATGGACAAAACCCCTCTATTTCACATTTCGATATTTTTGGATCAAGTGCATGGGTCCACCCACCTCATGGAAGGTGTGTTGTTTCACCTATCTAGTATACTCCTCAACAAACTATGGTTGACTACAATGAATATTTTTTTTTATGGTCCACCGGGTTCTCTTTCATAACTTATTTCTAGTGATGATTGTCAACATGTCTCTTCTTCTTCAACAAAGCTACTTGTTGATGACTCTTAACTTGTTGTAGTGGATCTTACCACATCTTCATTGAGTCTTGGTGCACCCATTGGCACCTTCTTGAGCTCTTCTTATGGATAGTTTTTGAGTACTTATGGGATTACTTGCTCAACAAAATCCTCTTGTATTTTGGAGGTTTCTTCAAGCTTCCCCTCTTTTGACATGGATATGCAACCCAATGATGAGCCTTCTTCCGATGAACAATTTAATGATAAGTCATTTTCCAACGAGCATTCTAGTGATAAACTCTCTCCAAATGTGCAAGCTAGTGATGGGTCATTTCCAAATGTGCAACATAGCGATATTTGGTTCAATGATGACATATTTTGTGTGAAGTTAGCAGTGTTGGATGATGAGGAGGATCCTACTACTTCATTGTTTCCACCTTTCCCCAAACAAGCTATTACCATTGTTATTGATGTTGTTGATTTTCATGCCCGACCTTCTCAGCAGTGAGAGTCACCATCGTCATGGGGTCTTATTTCAATTGACCCTCCTCTCCCTAATAAATATGAGTTTGCGCAACTAAAAACCCTTTTATCATGATCAATCCCAATATCAACTATGACGGATTTCTTTGTGAGAAGTATGGCTTTTGATTCCCTTGGCTCAACGTTATGAGGGGGTGGTGTGGTATTCCTCTATGATAATATATGGATGTAATGACATCTTTGTGGCCCCTTGTTCAAATTAAGGTGGGGTGTTGAGATATTTTGGCCAATGTTCACTTCACTGCAACAAAATTATGTCACTAGCTTCCTTTTTAGTTTCCATTTATCTTTTTAGTGATTTGTTTTCTTAGTTTTGATGAAAATTCGACACTACTTCATGGGAGGATACCAAATTCGACATCGCTTGCATTGAATAGTGTTGAATTTAGTGTTGGATTTTGCATTATGTTTCTTGTGTAACTAAATAAAAGTGGGCGAAACTTTTCAAATATGAGATTAAAAAGAGATCAAAGGCTAAAAATAAGTCACTTGTGAGTGTATTTTGTTTAATTTTAATTAGAATCTCTTGTTTTCCCTCACAAAACCCCTTGAACCCTACTCTCTCATTATTTCTCATTTACTCTCTTTCTATCTTCTCTTCTTCTCCATTCTTCCTTAGGGTTTACTCTCCCAAGGTTTCATCTTCATATGCTAAGGTGTCAAGGAGGAACCTCCACGAGGAAGGTAATGACTTCTCCCTTCCTTTCTCCTCCATCCTTCCTCTTTTACTTTGCTTTTCCTTTATTGATTTACTAATGTTATTTGTCATTGTGTTATTGCAGGTTTAGGGTTTCATGCATCAAGGCTAAGGTTCATGGAGGAACCTTTGTGTTGAAGTTAATGACTACTCCCTTCCCTTTGTTGGGTATGTGTTATATTCTTTGCACGAGTAGTAGTGTCTGAGCGTCTGCGCCGGGCGCGCAACGGGGTTAGAGGGGGGTGCAGCGCCCCCGATTTTTTTTTTTTCGGGACGACATATTTCCGGGACCACATGATATTAGGTGGTTTTTCGGCACATGGTTTTTTGCAGATGGTTTTCTATTTCCGGTTAAGGAATTAGGGTTTTGGACTAATGCAGGTCATTGGGTTAGGGTTTTGGATGTCGTTGGCTCCTATATGTATATTGTATTGTAAACAATGTATGAATATAATATATGTTGGTTTTCCCGGTTTGGGTTTCTAGGCGAAAAATCTCTGTGTAATGTTTGTATTTGCCATTGTATCTTTTCTGTTCTTTTCTGAATATCAGTTTGTAGTAGATATTGTACAAGGTTAGAATTTACACCCTTTTCCTTCCTTCCTTCCTCTTTTACTTTTTGTTTCCTTTGATAGTTTGCTAATGTTTATTGTTACTTTGTTGTTGTAAGTTTAGGGTTTCATGCATGGAGAATAAGGTTTCATGGAGGAACCTCCGCGAGAAAGGTAATGACTTCTCCTTCTTCCTTCCTCTTTTATTTTGCTTTTTCTTTATTGAATTGCTAATGTTTATTGTTGTTTTGTTGTTGTTGGTTAAATGGAGAAAGAAGAAAACAAATGCATCTTGGGGGGTTTATTTAATATGTGGATTCGATTCATGGGTGTGGCTAAAGGACGACCCTTGCATTCTCATAAGGAGATCCATGTTCAAATCTCGATGCCCATGTATATTTCATTACTTACTTTTTTGTTAGTATTAAATACTAGTTTTTATATTAGATTTGCATTGTTCACTTATTTGCATTCATGGGTCAGGCTAGCTTTAGTTTAGATTTGTACTTTTAATGGTTGATTTTTGTGGGAATGTAGCTTAGGTAGAGTTATTGCCTTTTGGAAATTGATCTGAGTTAAAGTATCAACATTTTCTTATCATTTTCCATTTATGTTTTCATTTGTTTTTACCATTTTCTGTTTCTATTTCCATAAATTTTGATTTGCATTAGGTTAGTCTAGTTTCAGTTCAAATCTATAATTTTAATGGTAGATTTTTGTGGGAATGTAGTTGATGTAGACCTCCTACCTTTTGGTAAGTGGTATGGGCTCAAACCCTGACATTGCATCACCATTTTTATTTTTATTTTTCATTTTTCTACCATTTTCCATTTCTATTTCTGTAAATTTAATTTATAACTAGTTGGTGTGAAATCCGAAGTGGTATGACCCCAAGAGGCATATATGGGGTTAATTGTACATGTAATGGGTAAATGTATATATAATAGTGGTCAACCCAATAAAGGAGCCATATGTTCAATGTGTGAATATGTGTATATAAATAGCATGCAACCATTGTCGAGGAACATGTGATTTGTATTATGAATGTATTGGGGTATTTGGAGGAGGTTCTCCTATTATTTAAGGATTTATTATTTAATTTATCTCTCTTATATATCTTGGAGTTGTTCTCCATGCTCACATTTGGTGTACATGGTTTGTACTCTCATTTCATATGATATTTTAAGGTTATGGTTCATAACATTTGGTAACGTAGGTGTTCTTGGTAAACCAACCATAATTTTTTTTTGGGACATATCAGATAGTGAAATTTTCAAGGTATTTAGGAGGCATATCATAGAACATGGGTAAAAAATTCAAATCTTGATTCTTTATACTTTGTAAGTTATAGGTTGTGGAATTAGGGTCTTTGACCAGTCCTACAACTAGTCTCAAATACGTGTTCCAGATAAAACACTCATATATGATTGTGTAACTCATCTTTCTTATTTATCTTGGAGTTGTTCTCCACGCTCACATTTGGTGTACATGTTTTGTTCTCTAGTTTCTTAATATATTTTAAGGTTATGGTTCATAACACAAATCTAAACCCAACGCTAAATACAAAAAGCACTATAACAACAACTCTTGCACCTGGAAAATGCTCCAACTTGAAACAAATGAACTATAATTAAATGTTAAACATAAAATTAATGACTTGTTTAGTTGTAGTGATTTGTGACCATGTGCCTACACACTTTGTGGGTGGTTGAGGCCTTCAATGAGTTGACTTATGGGTAGTACTAGGTAATCACACCAACATTACTCTTTGTTACATTTTATTGCAATTTAGGGTAAGACCAACCTAGCCTCCTCCTTGGGGCTATTGCCTCAACCCTAGTGGAGTGGTATAAATACACCACATCCTTGATTTGTAATGTCATTACATTCAAGTGAGTTTAATTATTCTTTGCATAAGGGTACCTCCACCAATTTGCTCTACTTCGTGTTGTGCTTTCTTGAAGTCTTTTGTGACACTATTATTTTCAACTTGTTTTTGGATCACGGTTTGTTGGAGAATCCATTGTAGATCCTCTACCTCATGATTTTTAACACAAGTTGAGGTTTCTTCATCTCTTTATTCTTTTCATGAACTATTAGGGTTTCACAAGAATTGTCATTAGTTTGTTGTTGGAATCATCTTTGAAGAAGGGTAGATTTTGTCCCAAAAGAAGACATTAAGGTAAAGGTTGTTAAAACCTCCCTAATCCTTGTTGTAATCTTGCATCATGAAGGAACTTGTTGCCATAATTTCTAGTGTTCGAATATGATGTTGGTGCCTTATTTATTTATTGATTGCATTTAATTGTTGGATGTAATTGCATGGTTGTGATAGTGCATTTTGTTTAAGGGCTCTCTCTTTCTTCTTGCATATTTTGAAAATTTGTTATGGAATAATTATGGAAAATCTATGATAGCTTAATAACATCTAATCCATCACATTCAAGCCCTATTGTTCTAAATATGCCCTAACTCCATATCTCAAATGAATAGGCACTAGTCTTGGTAAATTCTACCATAAGTTTATTTTAAAAATGCCAAAATAATTTTTTTTTCTAGATTTTTCCTAAGGAAAGAACCACCCTAAAGAGAAAAGAGGTATTGTAAAGTGACATTGAGCAACCTCTCTAAGTACCCCTACAATTGCACTTTCTAAAAGAACTTTATAACATTTAAATTATAGGTTTGGGAGACCACAAGTTCAAATAGCTATGGGTGTAAAGTCCCTTTATATATATGTATGAGAAAAGGTGGTTGGTCAAGTTAGTTTCTTTGGTCATAAACATATCGGACAATTAAATAAATTTAAATTAACTTTAATATCTAAAAATATGCAATGCTATTTTTTTTTTCAACTTTCTCTTTTATTATTTTTCAATCAATTGAATAAAAACCATACCAATTGTCTTGTTGAGAATCAAATTAATATCATTCAAGGTGAATCAAAGAGTATGTAGGACTAAACTCCACTAGTTAGGGAAAGGGCAGGGGGCGGGGGGCGGGGGCAGGGGCTAAAAGTTAAGGAAAAGGGGCTAAGCTAGGGAGCTTAAGCCAAAAAGGAATATTATATTAATATTTTTTAAAGTATAAAGTATGGATAATTATTTTATCCTAAGTTCTAAAGATGGGGACAAGTGGGCCAAAGTAGCTCCCAACATGACAAGTGTCAAGTTGGGGACATGCATACAAATAGTTTGGGCTTAGTTCATTTTCTATCATTCCTTCCATCATTCGGTCATCTAGTCAATCATCCATGAACATTCACACACTCATTGAGCTATCCTCCGTACTTTCATGTCACTATACCTAAACCTGTATCTGTACCCATACTTGTTTGTGTACTTGGTTAGCTTGGGAGATGGACTGAAGAAGCGGGTTGTTAGGCCCGTGGGATATTGAAGAGGCGGATTGTCAGGCCCATGAGCAATTTCTCTCCGTGTGAGAGAATTGTTGGGAATTGATTTCCTGAAGATGCTAAACTGCATCTACAGGGCTCTGAGACTTCATGTCCGGCCTGTTGTTGAAGCCCAGAAAGGAAGTGGGGCAGTCGAAGGACTGTTGAGTAGAGAAGGGTCACACTTCCTGGGGTGGGACAAGCATGCGGGGAATGAGGGACTGTAGGCTGTTAGTTTGAGTTGACACGTGTGATGAAATCTTTCTTGTTGTATATGATCCATTAGCCTGGTTAGGAATCCCTTTATCCAGGTGGAGTTTAGTCCCAGCTCGGGGGTGACCCACTGCTAAGAGTGATGAGTAGTGTGGTATAAGGTTGAGAGGTTCGTGGAAGGTCTGCACGCAGTTGGTGATATTCTTACCAAGATAAGTGTCAATTATGTGAAAAATTTACATATTGCATTATTATTTACGTGTTTATTTTTATGGGTTTATCCTATGTGTGGTTATAATTGTCTGTATATTTATGGGTATTTCTTGTATATGTTGCATGTATACGTTTACTGTTATTTTAGTATGAATATGTGCATTTACAGTATGTATTTGTTTGTTTACGTTTTATATATAAAGTTCCGCAAGAGTTCTGTGTGTATATGTTTTAATTGCATGCAGTTCGAAAAAATTATGTGTCATAGCTCGGTTGGATGCTGAGTATGTTACAGCATGTTTAGCAGAGAATGAAATCATTTTCTAGAGTAGCATGGCCCGACATGGGTGGCTGAGGATGTTATAATATGGTATCAGAGCTTAAGTTTTTAACACTGAGCCTAGATGGGCCGAGCAAGTTGAGTTGAAGCGAAATTTCACAGAAGATTTATTTCAAAGTGGACAAATTTCGAGTTGCAGAGCATCCATGGTAAAAAGTAACAACAATTGTGCGGAATTGGGAAAAATCCCCAATTTCTGTTGTTAAATTCATGGGAAAATTGAGAAATTTGGCCATGTGGTGAGATATTCTTGATTTAATGTCTGTTCTAGCAAACTCAGACTTGGAATTGGTCGAATTTGAAGTCACAGTGAAGCCATGACAGTTGGAGCGAGTTTTATAATTAAAATTCTCAATTCGTGAATTGAGTTTGGGAAAAATTTGTTCCAGAAATGTCAACCCACAACAATTTTTTGTTGCATAGGTTGCATTGGTGTTATCGGGGTGAAATTGAACAAATTTCATAGTTGCAGAATGTCTATGGTAAATTGGGGAAAAAGTTAGAAAAAAGCCCCAATTTCTGCAACGGAATTCATGAGGAATTGATGCACATAAAAAATGAATGTGTGTAGGTGGGCGCACTAAAAATGCATGGTGCGTAGTAAAAAGCTTGTGATATGTAAAAATTGGGCAGTGCACGGAAAAATGTTGGCGTGTGGACGCGCGTGCGGAAAAGTATTGGTGTGCGGGTGCACACTAAATTTTGGTGCCGCGCGCGCGGAAAAGTATTGGTGTGCGGGTGCACACTAAATTTTGGCGCCGTGCGGAAAAATGTTGGTGTGCGAAAATTTGGCGTTGCACGGAAAAATGTTAGTGTTCAGGTGTGGATGGTAAATTTAACATTGCGCGGTGTGCATATGCATATTAAGGTGTGCACGGTGTGCATACACATATTAAGGTGTGCGCGGTGTGGACACACATAATACTGATGCGCGTGGTGTGTGCAATATTGACAAAGCGCAGAAGAGTTTGGTTGGTGCGCGCACAATGTGGGTATATGTTGTCGCGCTACAGTTTAGTTAATGGTGCGCGCAGAGTATTGGTGCATGGTGGGGGCGTACTAAACTTTTGCATGGTGCAGTGCGTAGAGTGAAATGTGAGCGGAATTGTAGTGTGTGATACAAAAATTGCACGCAACAGGTAATTGTGCAAGAACCCAAAATTGCGCGCGACACAAAATTAGTGTGTGCAAGTTATTGGCGCGACAGAGAAGTGATGCACAGTGGTTATAGGTGCGCAAAACACGATTTACCTTGTGGTGTTGCTGCGCATGCTAAATATGGGTGTACAAATTGAAAATTGTGCGCGTGAAGTCGTTTGGAGGGTGAACAATAGCAGAAAACCAACAATTTTCTGTGACGTTTTATACTATTTGAACGTCATCTTTTCACAACTCATTTTTTAGGCCCTTAAGAGCGTTTTTAGGTACTCAAAAACCAAGAGTACACAGTGTACCAAGGAAAATTGTGTCTCTACAACTCAAATAAAAGAGCTTTGTAATGGTGTAAACCGTTCATCAAATGAAGCTTTTATGAGAAAGTTACAAGAAAAACAGTGGAGGGTAAATTTTAAGACCTAACTAACTTCAAAGAGCCATAACTTTCTGCTCCAGAATCAGATTGAGGCACAGGAGCAGACAATGGAAAGCTATTGCACCATAGAAGACAGTCTTAGAGCTGAATTAAATTTCTGGGCATGTTAAATTGTTTAATATGGAAAATAATGTACCTGTAGCATTCCAGACCAAAAACACGAATTGGCCTAGAACTTCAGCAGACTGTGTCTAGCAGCCCAGAACCCAGAAAAATGTGAAACTTGGACAAAGTGTCCATAATATGTATATGAAGAAACCCAATTGAGCTCCTACAAAAAATTCAATAGAGTATGTGCAAACATGCATAATTACAACGCAGATTTGTGCCAAGTTGAAGTATGAACAAAAAAATTAATGGACAATTTTCAAATAACCATAACTTTATGCTCAAGACTCAGAATTGAGCATGGGAGCAGGAGTTAGAAAGGTTTCAGACAATATAGTATAATTATGCACCCAAAAAATTGATTTGGTCATTCAATTTTCCAGGAAATCGAAAGAAATAATTCTAATATATTATTGAACCAGAATGGTTCATATTTTCATGAAATTGTTGAAATAGATAGCCTGACAAAGTTTTGTTCACTGCACATTTTGCAGAGTTAACAACAATTAGATCATATCAGGATCAACACAAAGTCCAGAAGAATGGATGATGCATAAGGCACTTACATCCAAGAAGATGAGATCAGAGGGATGGATGCCCATTTGGACATTGAAGGAACAAACTCCAATGGACATGAAGAAGGAAGGGATGAAAATATGAATATGGTAGAGACCATTAAAAATTTACAGAAGGATGTCGAAAGCCACAAAGCTGATAATGAAAGGCTTATGAGAGCCAAGAAGAAGCAAGAGGACTTCAACATGAAGTTAATGCAGAGCTTGAACATAATAGAAAAGAAATTGGACAAGGAGAGTGGCTTAAGCAAACCAGGAAGTCACAGGTCTCCTGATGCGAAAAGAAGAGCAAGAAGTGTTAGCAGACATCACCATCACTCCCCGAGGCATTCCAATAAGAGGGCACACAACAACTCAAGTCCATCCCCTGTCAGGAATCATAAGAGGTATGGGGAGGATGAGCTACGAGGAGAAATGAACAAAATCAAACCTTCTACATTTGATGGTGAGCACAAGAAGGATGAAGATGCAGAGACATGGCTGCTGGGCATGAGAAAGTATTTTCAATTGCATAATTATTCTTCTCATTTAGAGGGTAGAATTGCCATCTATCAACTCAAGGGAAAGACATCCATGTGGTGAGATCAGCTTGTGCAGGTGCAACACATTAAAGAGAAAAGTGTTACTTGGAGAGAATTCAAGAAGTATTTTGAGAAGAAATACTTGACTAAGAGATACTATGACAAGAAAATGAAAGAGTTCTTTGAACTCAAGCCTGAGAGTATGACCATAGATGAATATTAAAGAAGGTTTTTAGAACTGTTGAAGTATGTTTCGTTCATCAAGGATGAGATAGTTAAGATTCAAAGGTATTTGAGTGGATTGTCGTCATTCATCAGTGACAAAATACAATATTATGATCCCAAAACATTGGAGGAGACCATAAGGCGAGTTAAATGCCTATATGATTAACATAAAACAAGGTCAACTTTCCAAAAATCTTGGGAAGACAAAAATAAATTCAAGATGGATCATAGGAAGAAGGGGACTAAGCCACCATTCTTCATAAATAATACTCAAGGACAACCAACTTTTAGAGAACCCAAAACGATTGAGAGAGGGGGTCAAAGGCCAAGGAAGCCACCTATTCAATGTTGGGGTTGTAAAGGAGATCATATGTTCAAAAATTGTCTTCATAGAGGTGAAAAAGTGAGGACTGTTCACAATGTACAACAAGATGAAAAAGTGGAGGACATGGGCATAAATGTACCAAGGATCTATGCAGCCCTGGACAACAAGTAAGTAGAGTATAAATCACATATGATTGAAGTGGAAGGTATGATCAACAACCAAACCATTACTATTTTAATTGATTCAGGAGCTAGTCATGGTTATATTGATCCTAAGATGGTGGAAAGTTTGAATTTGTCAAGAAGAAAGCATGGAGAATCTTGGTTGGTGCAGCTGGCTATCAGAGCCAAAAGAAAAACTAATGAGATGGTTAAGTCATGTCTTATGGACATGAATGGACTGCACACCAGGGAAGATTTGAACATCTTACCTTTAGGTGCCTATGACTGCCTAATTGGGATGGACTGGTTGGATTAGCACCATGCTATCCTAGACTGTCATAACAAGACATTTACTTGCTTGAATGAGGAAGGGAACCTAAGGAAAGTGCAGGGAATTCCCAGGGCAGTAACCATCAGAGAAATTTCAGCATTGCAGCGGAAGAAATGTTACAGAAAAGGGTGTCAAATATTTGCAACACATATGGAAGAGACACCTAAAGATGAGGTGTCAAATATTGAAGATTATGCAGTCCTAAAAGAGTTTGAAGATGTGTTTAAGGAAATACCAAGATTACCCCCTAAAAGAGACATTGATTTCTCCATAGATTTGATGCCTGGTGCAACTCCTATATTCAAGACTCCATACAGGATGAGTACACCAGAGCTGAAGGAGTTGTAAATGCAGCTTGGAGAACTTCTGAAGAAGGGGTATATACGCCCAAGCGTGTCACCTTGGGGTGCCCCAGTCTTGTTTGCAAAGAAGAAAGATGGGACATTAAGATTGTGCATTGATTTCAAACAGTTGAATAAAGTGACTGTAAAAAACAAGTATCCTCTGCCAAGTATTGACGATCTCTTTGATCAATTGAAGGATGCAAAGATATTTTCAAAGATAGATCTCAGGTTAGGATACCATTGGGTAAGGATTAAAGAAGAAGATATCAACAAGACTGCTTTCAAGACAAGGTATGGTCATTATGAGTTCACAGTGGTGCTATTTGGGTTGTCAAATACACGAGTTGTTTTCATGTGCTCAATGAATGGTGTTTTCTGAGAATATTTAGAGAAGTTTGTCATTGTCTTTTTGGATGACATCCTTGTATATTCCAAGTCAGAAGAAGAGCATGAACATCATTGGAGGATGGTGTTGCAAGTATTAAGGGAGCATCAGTTGTATTCCAAATTGAGCAAGTGCTCATTTTATGAGAAGCAAATTCATTATTTGGGACATATCATTTCAAAGGATGGGATAGCAGTGGATCCTGAGAAGATAAAATCCATTAGAGAATGGTCAGTGCCAAAGAATGTGACATAGGTCAGATCATTCATGGGCCTTGCAGGCTACTAAAGGAGATTTATTGAAGGATTCTCAAAGATTGCACACCCAATCACTTCCTTGCAAAGGAAGGGTGTGAAGTTTCAGTGGACATTGGATTATGAAAAGAGTTTCCAACACTTGAAGAAATTATTAACAAGTGCTCCAATACTAAGGATTGCAGACCCAAATTAAGACTTCATTGTATGCACAGATGCATGTAAAGAAGGACTTGGTGGAGTCCTCACTCAAAATGGGTTCGTTATATGTTATGAATCAAGGAAGTTGAAGGAGCATGAAAGACACTATGCTACTCATGATTTGGAGTTGGCAGCCATAGTGCATGCCTTGAGGAAATTGAGACATTACCTTATGTAGAAAAGGTTTGAGTTGAGGACAGAGCATAATGGTCTGAAATATTTATTTGATCAACCAACTCTAAATGCCAGACAAAATAGATGGTTAGAATTTCTAAGTGAATATGACTTTGATATAAAGCATATCAAAGGGAAAGAGAACAAAGTGGTTGATGCAGTCAACAGAAGAGTGCATGAATTGCATGCTACAACCATTAGCATGTACCAATCAGATTTGAAACACATAATTTTAGAGGCTACAAAATTAGATTTGCAATACAAGGAATTTGTGGCAAAATTACAACAAGGTAATTTGCAGCAAAAAATT
>ML805011.1:0-14487 GCA_009831015.1 Picea engelmannii | reverse complement strand
AGATCGAGTTGAACTGGCACCTGGAGAACACAGCGATCCCTTCTGCAGCCAAACCCGGCGCTTCGGCCCCTTGCGCAGTTCTTTCTATCACCCCCAAGTGACCACGGGCTGTGACCCTGTGCCTATCTTCAAAGGCGCTTTCGACATTTCGCGTCTCGCGACTGGGAGGAGGCTGGTCCTCGATCTTCAAAGTTGCGAGGGGTGAGGAGGCGAGTAGCCTAATCGCGCACCACGTGTCCCTCTTTGATGGACGGTTCTGATCACCTCGGCAAGATTGTGGGCCCAAGTCCGGGATGCCTTCGGCTCTTCGCGTCTCGCGGATCTTAACACCAATACTTCGGGACTTCTCGCGGCGAGATCCCGAGGCTTCGTGCCACCTGTATTCCACTCGCCGACTCTGCTATGGCCCCCACTGCCTCCAGCTGTCGGGATATCGCTTCTCACAATCTCGCGATCCCCGCGCCCAAATTCTCGAGCCTTTTCTTGCGAGGCCCCGATACGCGATCCCACGTGCGGATCCAACGGCTCTCCTCGATCCAGATCTAACGGTTATTCACCTTCTCGCTTCTCGCGTCCTCGCGACTTGAGTACCCAATACTTGGGTCTTTATCCTGCGAACTCCCGAGTTCGCGAGATCACCGATCTCTGCCACTTGTCCTCCTCAGATGGACGGCTCCTGTCTTCTCGCTACTTCGCGTCTCGCGATCTCACACAACCAAAGAATATGGTCCGCCCTCCGAACTTACGAACCCCGAGTTCAAGAAATGGACCCACGCATCAACTTATCACGATCAACGGCCCTCGTTACTTCGCGAGTTCTCCACGGAGACTTCTGACCGTTCACCTCTTTGAAAACTTCTGCGCTATACTTGGCGTGACTCGGCCAACTCCGAGCTTCCGATAACCGTTGATATGCTTCGTGGATAGATCTCGGCTGCCGATGGCAAAACTTCGCCCGCTCGCTTGACTTGCTGATTGAAATCGAAATCCTTCCGCTGCTGTGTTCGGGCGCATCTCGTGTAACTTGTAGACCCGAATGCTTTCGAGCCCAAGACAAGAATTATCGCTAACAGAGGCTGTGGTTGATTTTTCTTGCTGAATCTTCCTTAATGAGTTGCGTATTTGACACGCATTTGTCCGTTGTATCAATCCATCTTAACCCATATCTAAAGGGGTAAAAAAACACAACGTGCGAACCTCAATCAAAGTTTCTGAAAGAAAAAGTTCAAATTACAATTTTGGGCGTTACTACGAGCTTGCAATCTAAAATTCCTCCCGAAGAAGAAAAAAATGACCCCAATAAAATTTTGCGAAAGCGTTCAAGGAAAACACTTCTAGATAACGAGAGCTTTCAGGTAAAAGATACCTACATTGACCAAAAAAATCCACGTTCGCAAACTAACAATAAATATTGGTAATATTGGTGGTGTTTCTAAAGTTTACATTCAAATCTCAAAAAATACCCTTACTGTTCTCGAAGATTCATCATAATCATAATGTCTATGAGTTTCCAAATATAAACTTTGAAGTTCTGAAATCACTGAAGCTAAAAACGGCAACTTCAAAGGCCTATAAAAATAAAAATCAAAATCAAAAGCTTTGAGGTTCTTACGAACTTAGGATCTGCTGTGCTGTAGTAGTCCCACACTTTAAACACAGATAACAAATTTTCCCAAATAAAATTTCTATAAAACAGAGCTCCAGCTATAAACTCTTTGGGATATTCGGGCGCTCCAACTGTAAACTCTCTTTCATCCGAGATGGACTTAAAAAACCTAGAGCAATTTTCTTCTTTTATTTAGATGAATAAATCGACTTAAATAGTTCATGTCACTTTTCAAATTTGTTAGTTTCTTAAAACTCGAGGCGGACAATCGCTCCCCGGATTGGACACAAGATCGAAATTAGAAGCGGAAATAATCCTATAAGTTATGCAATAGAATATACAATCAAACATCAAATTCAACACAATTGAAAATTCAACTTGAATGATATTAATTTGATTCTCAAGAAGACAGTTGATATTGTTTTTATTCAATTGATTGAAATATTGTATCATCCTTGGCCACCCATGCCGCACCATGCTACTCTAGAAAATGCTTTCATTCTCTGCTAAACATATTGTAACATACTCCATCCAACTGAGCTATGCCACATAAATTTTTCGAACTGCATGCAATTAAAACATATACACACATAACTCTTGTGGAACTTTATATATAAAACGTAAACAGAAAAATACATATTGTAAATGTACGGATTCATACTTAAATAACAGTAAACGTATACATGCAACATATACAGGAAATACCCATAAATATACAGACAGTTATAACCACACATAAGATAAACCCATAAAAATAAACCCATAAATAATAATGCAACATGTAAATTTATCACACAATTGACACTTATCTTGGTAAGAATATCACCAACTACGTGCAGACCTTCCACAAACCTCCTAACCTTAGACCACACTACTCATCACTCTCAGCAGTGGGTCACCCCTAAGCTGGGACTAAACTCCACCTGTGTAAAGAGATTCCTAACCAGGCTAATGGATCATAGACAACAGGAAAGACTCTATCACATGTGCCAACTCAAACTAACAGCCTACAGTCCCTCATTCCCCACATGTTTGTCCCACCCCAGGAAGTGTGCCCCTTCTCTACTCAACAGTCCTTCAATTGCCCCACTTCTTTTTCGGGCTTCAGCAACAGGCCAGATAGGAAGTCTCAGAGCCCTGTAGCTGCAGTTTAGCACCTTCAGGAAATCAATTCTCAACAATTCTCTCACACATAGAGAAATTGCTCACGGGTCTGACAACCCGCCTCTTCAATATCCCACGGGCCTAACAACCCGCTTCTTCAGTCCAGCTCCCAAGCTAACCAGGTACACAAACAGATATGGGTACGGATACAGGTCCAGGTACAGTGACATGAAGGTATGGAGGATAGCTCAATGAGTGTGTGAATGTTCGTGGATGATTGACTGGATGACTAAATGATGGAAGGAATGATAGGAAATGAACTAAGTCCAAACTATATGTATGCATGTCCCCAACTTGACACTTGTCATGTTGGGGGCTACTTTGGCCCACTTGTCCCCATCTTTAGAACTTAGGATAAAATAATTATCCATACTTTATACTTTAAGAAATATTAATATAATATTCATTGTTGGCTTAAGCTCCCTAGCTTAGCCTCTTTTCCTTAACTTTTAGCCCCACCCCCTTTCTCTAACTAGTGGAGTTTAGTCCTCCATACTCTTTTATCGTGGTCGGTCTGCACGCAACGATGACATATACAAAAATAGGCGCACTCGCCTTTAGCATCTAGGCTCTCTGGCCCAATACAAACATAAGCCTCCTAGCTTATAATAACTGGCTCACTAGCCTATAAAACATAACATATACACAAAGGCTCCCTGGCCTCAAAATCGTGTGCACTTAGGTTGTTGCACGTGGTATCCTAGAATGTGCACACTTCATCATTTTACTGCGCAATACATGCGCGCACTATACCATGGAAGGTGCATACAAAAATGATATCAAACAACTCACCAAATTAAGTACATTTGCATTTACATTTACAATTGGGTTCGGCCTAGGGATATTACAATCCCTTCCCCATATTTATGCACTGTCCTCAGTGCATTATGTACACATATACAACAAAATTTTCAAAAATCCTCAAAAAGATACGGGTATTCTACCCACATTGCATCCTCATGCTCCCAAGTAGTGTCCTCAGGACCGTACCAGGTCCATTGGACCTTTACAAGCCCTATGGCTCGATTCCGGAGTTGTTTGATTTTTCGATCCAGAATGCGTACTGGATGCACTTGGAAAGCGTATTTTTGTTCCACCTGAATCACATTCCAATCAATAACATTATTAGCATCGGGTATATATTTCTTGAGCAATGATACATGGAATACATTATGAATAGACATAGATGGGGGCAATGCAACCATATATTAAGCTACTTGACCAATCCTCTCTAGGATTTCAAACGGCCCACAATAGCGAGTTGTCAACTTTGAACAATTTCCTAACTTCAGGAAACTTCTATTGGCTTTCACTTTCAAAAATACATGGTCCCCAACTTTAAATTCCCTGTGAGTTCTACCCTTATCAACATAGTTTTTTTGCATGTCTTGGGTAGCCTTTAAATTTTGTTTTATTTTTATCATTTGTTCCTCCATTTCCCTGAGCAAATCTGGTCCAATCACTGCTCTATCTGTTGGGTTATCCTAGCTTACCGATGTGTTGCACTTTCTGCCATAAAGTGCCTCAAATGGGCTCATCTTTAGAGATGTTTGGTACCCATTGTTATAAGCAAACTCTACTAAGTGTAGATAGTCTTCCTATTTTGATGGTTTATCCATCACATACATCCTCAACATATCCTCAATCACTTGATTCACCCTCTTTGTTTGTCTCTCTAATTTTGGATGATAAGTTGTACTAAAATTCAAATTTGTTCCAAATCCATTAAATAATCCTTTCCAAAAATTTGAGGTAAATTTCGTATCTCTGTCAGACACAATTGTCTTGGGTATGCCATGTAACCTAGCAATTTCTCTCATATAAACATCATCAATGTTGGTTGCCTTGTGAGTGAGCTTAACTGGAATAAAATGGGCAACTTTAGTAAGCTTATCCACCACTACCATGATAGAATCATGTTGCTTGTTTGTTCTGGGAAGTTTGGTGATGAAATCCATTGTTACCACTTCCCACTTCCACTCAGGAATGGGTAATGGTTGTAGCAACCCAGTTGGGTGTCTATGTTCGGCCTTTACCTTTTGACATTCCAAACATTTGGCAATAAAATCAACAACTTATTTCTTCATTCCTGACCAATAATATTGGCACTTAATAGTTGCAATGGTTTTCTAATAACTTGGGTGCCCACCATAAGGTACATTATGCATTTCTCTCAATATTAGATTTTTCAATTCATGAGAATTTGGTACATAAATTATGCCCCTATACATGAGAATTTCATCATTATCTAGCTTGTATTCTTCAATTTTTTGCTGCAAATTACCTTGTTGTAATTTTGCCACAAATTCCTTGTATTGCAAATCTAATTTTGTAGCCTCTAAAATTATGTGTTTCAAATCTGATTGGTACATGCTAATGGTTGTAGCATGCAATTCATGCACTCTTCTGTTGACTGCATCAACCACTTTGTTCTCTTTCCCTTTGATATGCTTTATATCAAAGTCATATTCACTTAGAAATTCTAACCATCTATTTTGTCTGGCATTTAGAGTTGGTTGATCAAATAAATATTTCAGACCATTATGCTCTGTCCTCAACTCAAACCTTTTCTACATAAGGTAATGTCTCAATTTCCTCAAGGCATGCACTATGGCTGCCAACTCCAAATCATGAGTAGCATAGTGTCTTTCATGCTCCTTCAACTTCCTTGATTCATAACATATAACGAACCCATTTTGAGTGAGGACTCCACCAAGTCCTTCTTTACATGCATCTGTGCATACAATGAAGTCTTAATTTGGGTCTGCAATCCTTAGTATTGGAGCACTTGTTAATAATTTCTTCAAGTGTTGGAAACTCTTTTCATAATCCAATGTCCACTGAAACTTCACACCCTTCCTTTGCAAGGAAGTGATTGGGTGTGCAATCTTTGAGAATCCTTCAATAAATCTCCTTTAGTAGCCTGCAAGGCCCATGAATGATCTGACCTATGTCACATTCTTTGGCACTGACCATTCTCTAATGGATTTTATCTTCTCAGGATCCACTGCTATCCCATCCTTTGAAATGATATGTCCCAAATAATGAATTTGCTTCTCATAAAATGAGCACTTGCTCAATTTGGAATACAACTGATGCTCCCTTAATACTTGCAACACCATCCTCCAATGATGTTCATGCTCTTCTTCTGACTTGGAATATACAAGGATGTCATCCAAAAAGACAATGACAAACTTCTCTAAATATTCTCAGAAAACACCATTCATTGAGCACATGAAAACAACTCGTGTATTTGACAACCCAAATAGCACCACTGTGAACTCATAATGACCATACCTTGTCTTGAAAGCAGTCTTGTTGATATCTTCTTCTTTAATCCTTACCCAATGGTATCCTAACCTGAGATCTATCTTTGAAAATATCTTTGCATCCTTCAATTGATCAAAGAGATCGTCAATACTTGGCAGAGGATACTTGTTTTTTACAGTCACTTTATTCAACTGTTTGAAATCAATGCACAATCTTAATGTCCCATCTTTCTTCTTTGCAAACAAGACTGGGGCACCCCAAGGTGACACGCTTGGGCGTATATACCCCTTCTTCAGAAGTTCTCCAAGCTGCATTTACAACTCCTTCAGCTCTGGTGTACTCATCCTGTATGGAGTCTTGAATATAGGAGTTGCACCAGGCATCAAATCTATGGAGAAATCAATGTCTCTTTTAGGGGGTAATCTTGGTATTTCCTTAAACACATCTTCAAACTCTTTTAGGACTGCATAATCTTCAATATTTGACACCTCATCTTTAGGTGTCTCTTCCATATGTGTTGCAAATATTTGACACCCTTTTCTGTAACATTTCTTCCGCTGCAATGCTGAAATTTCTCTGATGGTTACTGCCCTGGGAATTCCCTGCACTTTCCTTAGGTTCCCTTCCTCATTCAAGCAAGTAAATGTCTTGTTATGACAGTCTAGGATAGCATGGTGCTAATCCAACCAGTCCATCCCAATTAGGCAGTCATAGGCACCTAAAGGTAAGATGTTCAAATCTTCCCTGGTGTGCAGTCCATTCATGTCCATAAGACATGACTTAACCATCTCATTAGTTTTTCTTTTGGCTCTGATAGCCAGCTGCACCAACCAAGATTCTCCATGCTTTCTTCTTGACAAATTCAAACTTTCCACCATCTTAGGATCAATATAACCATGACTAGCTCCTGAATCAATTAAAATAGTAATGGTTTGGTTGTTGATCATACCTTCCACTTCAATCATATGTGATTTATACTCTACTTACTTGTTGTCCAGGGCTGCATAGATCCTTGGTACATTTATGCCCATGTCCTCCACTTTTTCATCTTGTTGTACATTGTGAACAGTCCTCACTTTTTCACCTCTATGAAGACAATTTTTGAACATATGATCTCCTTTACAACCCCAACATTGAATAGGTGGCTTCCTTGGCCTTTGACCCCCTCTCTCAATCGTTTTGGGTTCTCTAAAAGTTGGTTGTCCTTGAGTATTATTTATGAAGAATGGTGGCTTAGTCCCCTTCTTCCTATGATCCATCTTGAATTTATTTTTGTCTTCCCAAGATTTTTGGAAAGTTGACCTTGTTTTATGTTAATCATATAGGCATTTAACTCGCCTTATGGTCTCCTCCAATGTTTTGGGATCATAATATTGTATTTTGTCACTGATGAATGACGACAATCCACTCAAATACCTTTGAATCTTAACTATCTCATCCTTGATGAACGAAACATACTTCAACAGTTCTAAAAACCTTCTTTAATATTCATCTATGGTCATACTCTCAGGCTTGAGTTCAAAGAACTCTTTCATTTTCTTGTCATAGTATCTCTTAGTCAAGTATTTCTTCTCAAAATACTTCTTGAATTCTCTCCAAGTAACACTTTTCTCTTTAATGTGTTGCACCTGCACAAGCTGATCTCACCACATGGATGTCTTTCCCTTGAGTTGATAGATGGCAATTCTACCCTCTAAATGAGAAGAATAATTATGCAATTGAAAATACTTTCTCATGCCCAGCAGCCATGTCTCTGCATCTTCATCCTTCTTGTGCTCACCATCAAATGTAGAAGGTTTGATTTTGTTCATTTCTCCTCGTAGCTCATCCTCCCCATACCTCTTATGATTCCTGACAGGGGATGGACTTGAGTTGTTGTGTGCCCTCTTATTGGAATGCCTCGGGGAGTGATGGTGATGTCTGCTAACACTTCTTGCTCTTCTTTTCGCATCAGGAGACCTGTGACTTCCTGGTTTGCTTAAGCCACTCTCCTTGTCCAATTTCTTTTCTATTATGTTCAAGCTCTGCATTAACTTCATGTTGAAGTCCTCTTGCTTCTTCTTGGCTCTCATAAGCCTTTCATTATCAGCTTTGTGGCTTTCGACATCCTTCTGTAAATTTTTAATGGTCTCTACCATATTCATATTTTCATCCCTTCCTTCTTCATGTCCATTGGAGTTTGTTCCTTCAATGTCCAAATGGGCATCCATCCCTCTGATCTCATCTTCTTGGATGTAAGTGCCTTATGCATCATCCATTCTTCTGGACTTTGTGTTGATCCTGATATGATCTAATTGTTGTTAACTCTGCAAAATGTGCAGTGAACAAAACTTTGTCAGGCTATCTATTTCAACAATTTCATGAAAATATGAACCATTCTGGTTCAATAATATATTAGAATTATTTCTTTCGATTTCCTGGAAAATTGAATGACCAAATCAATTTTTTGGGTGCATAATTATACTATATTGTCTGAAACCTTTCTAACTCCTGCTCCCATGCTCAATTCTGAGTCTTGAGCATAAAGTTATGGTTATTTGAAAATTGTCCATTAATTTTTTTGTTCATACTTCAACTTGGCACAAATCTGCGTTGTAATTATGCATGTTTGCACATACTCTATTGAATTTTTTGTAGGAGCTCAATTGGGTTTCTTCATATACATATTATGGACACTTTGTCCAAGTTTCACATTTTTCTGGGTTCTGGGCTGCTAGACACAGTCTGCTGAAGTTCTAGGCCAATTCGTGTTTTTGGTCTGGAATGCTACAGGTACATTATTTTCCATATTAAACAATTTAACATGCCCAGAAATTTAATTCAGCTCTAAGACTGTCTTCTATGGTGCAATAGCTTTCCATTGTCTGCTCCTGTGCCTCAATCTGATTCTGGAGCAGAAAGTTATGGCTCTTTGAAGTTAGTTAGGTCTTAAAATTTACCCTCCACTGTTTTTCTTGTAACTTTCTCATAAAAGCTTCATTTGATGAACGGTTTACACCATTACAAAGCTCTTTTATTTGAGTTGTAGAGACACAATTTTCCTTGGTACACTGTGTACTCTTGGTTTTTGAGTACCTAAAAACGCTCTTAAGGGCCTAAAAAATGAGTTGTGAAAAGATGACGTTCAAATAGTATAAAACGTCACAGAAAATTGTTGGTTTTCTGCTATTGTTCACCCTCCAAACGACTTCACGCGCACAATTTTCAATTTGTACACCCATATTTAGCATGCGCAGCAACACCACAAGGTAAATCGTGTTTTGCGCACCTATAACCACTGTGCATCACTTCTCTGTCGCGCCAATAACTTGCACACACTAATTTTGTGTCGCGCGCAATTTTGGGTTCTTGCACAATTACCTGTTGCGTGCAATTTTTGTATCACACACTACAATTCCGCTCACATTTCACTCTACGCACTGCACCATGCAAAAGTTTAGTACGCCCCCACCATGCACCAATACTCTGCGCGCACCATTAACTAAACTGTAGCGCGACAACATATACCCACATTGTGCGCGCACCAACCAAACTCTTCTGCGCTTTGTCAATATTGCACACACCACGCGCATCAGTATTATGTGTGTCCACACCGCGCACACCTTAATATGTGTATGCACACCGTGCACACCTTAATATGCATATGCACACCGCGCAATGTTAAATTTACCATCCACACCTGAACACTAACATTTTTCCGTGCAACGCCAAATTTTCGCACACCAACATTTTTCCGCACGGCGCCAAAATTTAGTGTGCACCCGCACACCAATACTTTTCCGCGCGCGCGGCACCAAAATTTAGTGTGCACCCGCACACCAATACTTTTCCGCACGCGCGTCCACACGCCAACATTTTTCCGTGCACTGCCCAATTTTTACATATCACAAGCTTTTTACTACGCACCATGCATTTTTAGTGCGCCCACCTACACACATTCATTTTTTATGTGCATCAATTCCTCATGAATTCCGTTGCAGAAATTGGGGCTTTTTTCTAACTTTTTCCCCAATTTACCATAGACATTCTGCAACTATGAAATTTGTTCAATTTCACCCCGATAACACCAATGCAACCTATGCAACAAAAAATTGTTGTGGGTTGACATTTCTGGAACAAATTTTTCCCAAACTCAATTCACGAATTGAGAATTTTAATTATAAAACTCGCTCCAACTGTCATGGCTTCACTGTGACTTCAAATTCGACCAATTCCAAGTCTGAGTTTGCTAGAACAGACATTAAATCAAGAATATCTCACCACATGGCCAAATTTCTCAATTTTCCCATGAATTTAACAACAGAAATTGGGGATTTTTCCCAATTCCGCACAATTGTTGTTACTTTTTACCATGGATGCTCTGCAACTCGAAATTTGTCCACTTTGAAATAAATCTTCTGTGAAATTTCGCTTCAACTCAACTTGCTCGGCCCATCTAGGCTCAGTGTTAAAAACTTAAGCTCTGATACCATATTATAACATCCTCAGCCACCCATGTCGGGCCATGCTACTCTAGAAAATGATTTCATTCTCTGCTAAACATGCTGTAACATACTCAGCATCCAACCGAGCTATGACACATAATTTTTTCGAACTGCATGCAATTAAAACATATACACACAGAACTCTTGCGGAACTTTATATATAAAACGTAAACAAACAAATACATACTGTAAATGCACATATTCATACTAAAATAACAGTAAACGTATACATGCAACATATACAAGAAATACCCATAAATATACAGACAATTATAACCACACATAGGATAAACCCATAAAAATAAACACGTAAATAATAATGCAATATGTAAATTTTTCACATAATTGACACTTATCTTGGTAAGAATATCACCAACTGCGTGCAGACCTTCCACGAACCTCTCAACCTTATACCACACTACTCATCACTCTTAGCAGTGGGTCACCCCCGAGCTGGGACTAAACTCCACCTGGATAAAGGGATTCCTAACCAGGCTAATGGATCATATACAACAAGAAAGATTTCATCACACGTGTCAACTCAAACTAACAGCCTACAGTCCCTCATTCCCCGCATGCTTGTCCCACCCCAGGAAGTGTGACCCTTCTCTACTCAACAGTCCTTCGACTGCCCCACTTCCTTTCTGGGCTTCAACAACAGGCCGGACATGAAGTCTCAGAGCCCTGTAGATGCAGTTTAGCATCTTCAGGAAATCAATTCCCAACAATTCTCTCACACGGAGAGAAATTGCTCATGGGCCTGACAATCCGCCTCTTCAATATCCCACGGGCCTAACAACCCGCTTCTTCAGTCCATCTCCCAAGCTAACCAAGTACACAAACAAGTATGGGTACAGATACAGGTTTAGGTATAGTGACATGAAAGTACGGAGGATAGCTCAATGAGTGTGTGAATGTTCATGGATGATTGACTAGATGACCGAATGATGGAAGGAATGATAGAAAATGAACTAAGCCCAAACTATTTGTATGCATGTCCCCAACTTGACACTTGTCATGTTGGGAGCTACTTTGGCCCACTTGTCCCCATCTTTAGAACTTAGGATAAAATAATTATCCATACTTTATACTTTAAAAAATATTAATATAATATTCCTTTTTGGCTTAAGCTCCCTAGCTTAGCCCCTTTTCCTTAACTTTTAGCCCCTGCCCCCGCCCCCCGCCCCCTGCCCTTTCCCTAACTAGTGGAGTTTAGTCCTACATACTCTTTGATTCACCTTGAATGATATTAATTTGATTCTCAACAAGACAATTGGTATGGTTTTTATTCAATTGATTGAAAAATAATAAAAGAGAAAGTTGAAAAAAAAAATAGCATTGCATATTTTTAGATATTAAAGTTAATTTAAATTTATTTAATTGTCCGATATGTTTATGACCAAAGAAACTAACTTGACCAACCACCTTTTCTCATACATATATATAAAGGGACTTTACACCCATAGCTATTTGAACTTGTGGTCTCCCAAACCTATAATTTAAATGTTATAAAGTTCTTTTAGAAAGTGCAATTGTAGGGGTACTTAGAGAGGTTGCTCAATGTCACTTTACAATACCTCTTTTCTCTTTAGGGTGGTTCTTTCCTTAGGAAAAATCTAGAAAAAAAAATTATTTTGGCATTTTTAAAATAAACTTATGGTAGAATTTACCAAGACTAGTGCCTATTCATTTGAGATATGGAGTTAGGGCATATTTAGAACAATAGGGCTTGAATGTGATGGATTAGATGTTATTAAGCTATCATAGATTTTCCATAATTATTCCATAACAAATTTTCAAAATATGCAAGAAGAAAGAGAGAGCCCTTAAACAAAATGCACTATCACAACCATGCAATTACATCCAACAATTAAATGCAATCAATAAATAAATAAGGCACCAACATCATATTCGAACACTAGAAATTATGGCAACAAGTTCCTTCATGATGCAAGATTACAACAAGGATTAGGGAGGTTTTAACAACCTTTACCTTAATGTCTTCTTTTGGGACAAAATCTACCCTTCTTCAAAGATGATTCCAACAACAAACTAATGACAATTCTTGTGAAACCCTAATAGTTCATGAAAAGAATAAAGAGATGAAGAAACCTCAACTTGTGTTAAAAATCATGAGGTAGAGGATCTACAATGGATTCTCCAACAAACCGTGATCCAAAAACAAGTTGAAAATAATAGTGTCACAAAAGACTTCAAGAAAGCACAACACGAAGTAGAGCAAATTGGTGGAGGTACCCTTATGCAAAGAATAATTAAACTCACTTGAATGTAATGACATTACAAATCAAGGATGTGGTGTATTTATACCACTCCACTAGGGTTGAGGCAATAGCCCCAAGGAGGAGGCTAGGTTGGTCTTACCCTAAATTGCAATAAAATGTAACAAAGAGTAATGTTGGTGTGATTACCTAGTACTACCCATAAGTCAACTCATTGAAGGCCTCAACCACCCACAAAGTGTGTAGGCACATGGTCACAAATCACTACAACTAAACAAGTCATTAATTTTATGTTTAACATTTAATTATAGTTCATTTGTTTCAAGTTGGAGCATTTTCCAGGTGCAAGAGTTGTTGTTATAGTGCTTTTTGTATTTAGCGTTGGGTTTAGATTTGTGTTATGAACCATAACCTTAAAATATATTAAGAAACTAGAGAACAAAACATGTACACCAAATGTGAGCGTGGAGAACAACTCCAAGATAAATAAGAAAGATGAGTTACACAATCATATATGAGTGTTTTATCTGGAACACGTATTTGAGACTAGTTGTAGGACTGGTCAAAGACCCTAATTCCACAACCTATAACTTACAAAGTATAAAGAATCAAGATTTGAATTTTTTACCCATGTTCTATGATATGCCTCCTAAATACCTTGAAAATTTCACTATCTGATATGTCCCAAAAAAAAATTATGGTTGGTTTACCAAGAACACCTACGTTACCAAATGTTATGAACCATAACCTTAAAATATCATATGAAATGAGAGTACAAACCATGTACACCAAATGTGAGCATGGAGAACAACTCCAAGATATATAAGAGAGATAAATTAAATAATAAATCCTTAAATAATAGGAGAACCTCCTCCAAATACCCCAATACATTCATAATACAAATCACATGTTCCTCGACAATGGTTGCATGCTATTTATATACACATATTCACACATTGAACATATGGCTCCTTTATTGGGTTGACCACTATTATATATACATTTACCCATTACATGTACAATTAACCCCATATATGCCTCTTGGGGTCATACCACTTCGGATTTCACACCAACTAGTTATAAATTAAATTTACAGAAATAGAAATGGAAAATGGTAGAAAAATGAAAAATAAAAATAAAAATGGTGATGCAATGTCAGGGTTTGAGCCCATACCACTTACCAAAAGGTAGGAGGTCTACATCAACTACATTCCCACAAAAATCTACCATTAAAATTATAGATTTGAACTGAAACTAGACTAACCTAATGCAAATCAAAATTTATGGAAATAGAAACAGAAAATGGTAAAAACAAATGAAAACATAAATGGAAAATGATAAGAAAATGTTGATACTTTAACTCAGATCAATTTCCAAAAGGCAATAACTCTACCTAAGCTACATTCCCACAAAAATCAACCATTAAAAGTACAAATCTAAACTAAAGCTAGCCTGACCCATGAATGCAAATAAGTGAACAATGCAAATCTAATATAAAAACTAGTATTTAATACTAACAAAAAAGTAAGTAATGAAATATACATGGGCATCGAGATTTGAACATGGATCTCCTTATGAGAATGCAAGGGTCGTCCTTTAGCCACACCCATGAATCGAATCCACATATTAAATAAACCCCCCAAGATGCATTTGTTTTCTTCTTTCTCCATTTAACCAACAACAACAAAACAACAATAAACATTAGCAATTCAATAAAGAAAAA
>ML805010.1:168823-210180 GCA_009831015.1 Picea engelmannii | reverse complement strand
CCCTAGTGTCCAGGCGGGACGCAAACCCTAATACACTAAATCCCCCTCGCTGCTCGTAAAACCTAGTCTCCACTCCAGATCCACAAACCCTAAGTTATATCGCACAGTACAGGAATCAGTCGACCCGTCTCATCCTTTGCACATGGAAAGAGAGATTACATTCCATTTTTACAGGCCATAACCACGTTTATCCTTCACGCAGATTCTTATACGATCACCATTAGTATCTCTTTCTGTTGAGCGAAAGAGATATTGTTGCTCCATAATTTTATCAAGTGTGGCATAGTTGGTTGACTGCTTGTTGGTGTTGGTTTTAGAACAATGAAATCGCTCCATGCTACGACCCGATGGTAGCCTATCTTGGCTTTGACACCTTCTCCTTTTGGCAGCATGGGTTTTGGAAGTGTCATCACCAAAAAAATTGCTCAGATAAATACAAACAATGGATGAAAAACCAGGGAGCAAATTACTAATAATTATAGGATGATGGCATTCAATTTGGTAGGATAATAAAAAAATTATGCAAAATGGTTCTAAAATTTTGGGTAGAAAACCCGTGCGGATGCGGAAATGACACATTGATGATTTTAGTCGAGCCTCAACCACTTTTCGGATGAAGAGGATCTCACCCATACCCAAAATCGCCCTAAAATTCTGCCTTGGGATCATTGAGAGGGATGGGAGGTACCTTCAAAGACCTCCCATTCACACTTGAAACTAGTTGTGAAATATCTTGCCATCCTTCTATAAATAGTGGATCATTGTATGCAAAGAAAAGAAGAAAATCTATAGCATTGTTATGTTGTTCAAATTCTCTTGGAGAAATCCATCTTTCCCTTGAGCCATAGGTTGAGCAAGTGTAACATTATGCAAGATTTACACCTCTTGTAAAGCTAAGCCATGGGATTTTTTCATCATTGTAAACTCACCATTGGAGAGTGATAGCTCTAGTTTTTGTGGGATCAAAGAGCCCCCCCTTAGGAGGAATAGGGGATTCATGGTCCCATATTTCACCTATTGGTGCACTCAACTCAAAGATTCAGTTCTATTGGGTAACCATTCCATGTGTTCAATTTCATGCATCATTTGCTTATAGTTGTTTAGTTTGGCTCTTAGTATTGTTTGTTCTTCACTTTTTTTGTATTTTGCTTTCTAATTTGTAGGTTCACTAACTTGCTCACCACATTTTTGTTCTACTTTGTTGGCTTGCCAATGTAGTTAAGGGACTCTCTTTTACTCACTCTTGTGACAAAAGACCCCAGGAAGCACTAAGAGAAGCCGTAGCAAAAATAAGCTTAGAAGCGGGGGGGTTGACAAGCGAGATTTGAAATAAGATAGAGATAGAACCCCAGACCCGGCGAAACGTAAAACACTTGTTCATTCTGTTGTTTCCCATTGCAATATAGGAGTAATTGAATATATATTTAATACTTCATTTGCTTCTTGGGGAGATGCATTGCTTCTTGACACAGGAACGACCTCCCACAAGAATTTTCGAAGATATTTCTTTGAAGACTTCGATGACAATGTAGATGGTGTAGTGTATTTTGTAGACAGATCCAGTCTCAAGCCCTAAAAAGTGGGCACCATCTGGCTTAAGTTGTTTGGACTCTCAGATCTTATTCTACACAATGTACTCTATCTTCCTGAGTTGCAAAGAAGCTTGTTGTCCCTTGTGCACATTAGACAACAAGGTCCCTATGTTCATATGTTCAGTGGAAAAGTTGAGAAAAGGAAGGACTCTGACAAAATGGTTATCATGACCAGAATAGAACATGGAATATTGTTGAAGCTGAATGGGACATCTGCCCATACACACACTGTTGCATACCTCTCTCATCGCGACTCAGGTAAAATGTCATCTAGTTTTTGTGGCATGCTATAATTGGTCATATCAATTATAACAGTCTTTGTTTATTGAGAAAGAATGGTGTTTCTGGTCTACCCATCATTCCTAGAAAATTGAAACAATGCGATGCTTGTATACTTGGAAAGCATAGCAATCATTTCCATGATTCTGTTTTCAGAGCATGTAGAAGGCTTGAATTGATTGATTTTGACTTGTGCGTCCCTATGCATGTTCCTTCTATAAATGGAAACAAATATATCATGAATTTTATTGATGATTACACTATAATGTGTTTGGTCTACTTGTTGAAAGATAAATCACAAGCTTTTGAAACTTTTAAAAATTTTCATGTATGGATTTAAAATGAAGCTCAATCTTGTATTGGCTCTGTTCACATTGATAATGGAAGAGAATATACTTTTGATTAATTTGAAAGCTACCTTCACCAACCTGGGATCAAACATTAAACAACAATTCCATACAATCCTCAACAAAATGGTGTAGAATGAATGAACATGAAACTCCTAAATATGATTCATTCCATGATGTTTTCAAGAATGTTAAATTGATGTTTTCAACTGATGCAATTTTGTGTGTATTTTATGTCAAAAAAAAGTGTCCATATCATGTTATTAAAAACAAGACTCCATATGAAATGAGGTATGGCCACATTCCTTCAGTAAGGAATCTCAGGGTCTTTGGTTCCACCTACTATGCCTTGATTCCTAAGGAACAAACAAGCAAGCTTGATGCAAGGATTCAAAAGTGCATCTTCTTGGGGTACTCAAATACCACCAAGGGGTATCGTCTTTATGATGAGACAAACAAGAAGTTCATCATTTCTAGAGATGTGATCTTTCTTGAATCCACCAAGAAAGATGAAATTGTTGAGAGGTATCTTGATCATCTAGACATATTCACTCGTGTAAAGACATATGATGAATTTGATTATGAGATTCCACATCTTGAATGGGGGATCCCTATATTGGGTCAATCTATGGAATCACCTTTTGTAGCACCATCTCCCCTACAAGAAGAAGTTCATGTTGTTTCATCAGAACTTGAAGTTCAATTGAATGATGTGATCAAGAGGATTGAAAAGATGAGACTTGATGAGAAATTAACACCATCTCAATCAATCAAGCAACCTGAACCATCTCAAAAAATTCCACCAAAATGGCTCACAAAAACACTTGAAAGCATTCATCCTGATGAGATCGGAAAGACATAAACGAGATTTTCCTCAAAACAAGATGAAGGTAATGTAGATAATTCAAACTCAGGTGATGTAGAGGATATTGATGTTTCATATGATTGTGAGTTGAATTTATCTACCAACCATGAACCGACTTCCTTTAAAGAAGTCACTTCTCATGATGACTGGAAAGAAGCCATACAGAAGGAATATGATGATGTCATCGAGAATGGGACATGGAAGTTGGTGGACCCTCCATATGGAACGAAATTGATTGGTTGTGAGTTGGTATTCAAGAACAAGTACATATCATATGACTCACTTGAAAAGCACAAATAAAGGCTCATGGAAAAATGATTTTCACAAAAAGAAGGTGTTGATTATGAAAAGACTTTTTCCCCCACAACAAAATGGGATACCATCCGCACTCTATTTTCCATGGAAGCACAAAATGGATGGAAAATTCATCAAATGGATGTGAAGATTGCCTTCTTGAATAGAGACTTGAAAGAGAATGTGTTCATGTCTCAACCAGAAGGCTTCATTATTAAGGGACAAGAACATAAGGTATGTAAGCTCATCAAATCCTTGTATGGCTTGAAACAAACACCGTGAGCATGGTATGAAAATTTAACTGAGCATCTTCTGAAATTAAAACTTCAAGCATTTCAATCTTGATGATGTAACTTTAATTGTCAAGAAATTTGGAAAAATAGTTGTATATATTGTAGTATATGTAGATGATATGTTCATAATAGGGAACAATGATAACTACATTGCATCCATACACAAAGAGTTGAAGAAAGGCTTCAAGATGATATATTTGGGACATCTTCACTATTATTTGGGCATTGAAGTGATAAATAGTCCAAAGTACATATTCATCTCCCAGAATGATCCAAATTATTTTCAGAACGAAATGAAAGAAGAGATATTACAATGAAATACACATAAAAAAATTCAGAAACAGAGAAATACAACAATACATGATTTATATTAATGAAATAAATGTACAGAGACTGTAAAAATATAGAGTGCAAGATTTGCTAGAATGGTGGCAAATTTATCTCTAAGAAGAGATGTGATGGCTATGCTCATTCACAAGAAGATGATTACAATGAGTCTCTGAAGGCATTTTTATGATAAACATGAATGCCAAAATCCTAGATATCCAAAAACCTAACCCTAGGAGATGAAGCACCAAAAGTCATGTGGGCCTCGTTGGGGTAAGTTAGTACATTAACTTCCTGGGGTCGTAACTTTTTCATACGATCTCCGTTTTAGGCGTGTGATAGCCCGTTGGAAAGGTCTTTTCGAGAAATATGAATTATGTTGTAAAAATTTGCCTCTATCAACAATTTGATTGTGGAAAGCTAATAAAACATTGTTTAGAGCCCCAAAACGGCCCTGGAAGTACAGAAAGATGTATTGACAAGAAAAATTCCAAAAAAAGGCAGTTGGAATAGGTGGGTGTCCATCAATATCCACCTGGATGTTTTGTAGGGATTTAGAACAACCCCGTAAGTGCAGAACCCACAATTACAAATAAATGTCCCCATTACAGAGAAACATGTTGAACTAGAAGCTGTTACTATGAGGCAATTGGAATTTGGAACAGGTGGGTGACCACCAATATCCAGTTGGATCACAGAAGAAGAACGTTGGAGAAATTTTGAACAAGTTTGGCATGGTTGAGTGCAATCTTGTTTCTACTCCAATGGAACAAAATTTAAAACTCACATCAAAAGAAGGGAATGAATTTGAGGATGCAAACCAAGTATATACAACTTGTGGGAAGTCTCATCTATCTTACTACCACCAAACCAAAAATTTCAAATTTGTTGTTGGGATTATTTATAGGTTCATGCAAAAGCCTTGTGAAGGACATTAGTCTTTTGAAAAAAGAGCTATGAAATACTCGAAAATAAATCACGATTTTGGACCCAGGTTCTCTAAGTTGGATGACTTCAACCTAATCGGATATTCTGATTCAAACTTTAATGGAGATAAGGAAAATGGATTATCAACTTCTAGCTATCTCGTGAGTCTTGGATCAACAGTTGTCTTCTGGAGATCACAAAAACAATCAATTCCATCAAATTCCACAACAGAGGCAAAATATGTGGCAGCTACAAAAGAAACAAAGGAGATTGTGTGGCTCAAGAAAATACTTGAAGATTTGCAAGAGAAACAAGTGAATTCTACTACTCTCCTAGTTGACAATACTTATGCAATAAAGTTGGCCAAGAATCCCATATTCCATGATCAAACCAAGCACATCAACAAAAAGTATCACTTGATTCGATATCATGTAGAGGCCATGACTATTCACTTAAGACATTGTTCCACAAATGAGCAAATTGAGGACATCTTCACCAAAGCACTTGGAAGAGAAAAAATTGAGAAATTTGGAATGATCTTGGACTCACACACATCCCTTCAGATTAAGGGGGAGGATGTTGGATACGTAATCCCTTGTGGTTGTGTTACTTGTAACAGTAATGTAAATATGAAGCGTCTTAGGTGATAGGAATGGTCACATGTTGGGGAATACCAAGAGTCATTTAATTATGTATATATGCACCTATCATACTAATGCAAAACACATCAGTGTGGAGTTATCTTTTCTTCCATCCCGACATGCCAATTTTTTTATTTTACAGTTATGTTAAGATGGATTTATATCTTTCACTTTTTCAAACATGTCTTGTTATTCAAATATAAATTATTAAATAATAATAGATTTATTATTGTTTCTAGTCTCACTATACTAAAATATGTGGGATAGACTATGAAACTAGTCTTAGCTATTAGAATATTAAAAATAAAAATCAAATTATTAATATTATTAATTATTAATAAGAAGAAGTTGAAATTATAAAAAAAAATTATCAATCCTAATTTTATTGAGAAAAATTATTTTTCCATCATGATAAACTTAAAGCACAAAATGAAAATTACCAAGATTAGCACCAATGGTCATGGATTAGATAACGAAATCAATGGCTATACTAACCCAAAAAACACATTGAGATAAGAAAATATGTGAGATTTGTGATTAAAATGAGGTTGAGATAAGCAAATCCGTGAGATTTGTGATTAAAATGAGGTTGAGGATGAATATAATTTCCTTTTAATATGATCTACATAACTTTATCTTATTTAATAACTTAATTACTTTTCAAGATGATTGAAAAAACCATAATGATCTTAGTACTTTCACTTCCACCAAGTTCAAATATATAAAAAAGATGATAAGCATCATCATCGCTACACCATATTGTTGAGTTATTTTTTTAAATGCGTAACATCAATAGGAGGGATAATATTTTTGAAAATTAAGTGCATGTGTGTTCATCAAGCACTAAGAGGTTTAAGGATTGAATCATGAGGAGTGCCATAGAGGCATGGGGGGGTTTGGGAGAGGGGGTTTGATGTGGGATAATGAGGTGTTGGTCTAGGATGGGGTTACAAGACTAAGTCCACTATTTATTGTATGTAATAGATCAAAGATCCATGTCTAGTTATGAGGGGTTAAGAAGACAAAATTGGCTAAATGTGGATAACCCTTGAGTGATCAAATTTGAATTTTTCTAGACAACTTAGTTATGCCTTAGAGAGAGAATCAAGGACATTTAATATAAATTGAGCTAGTGATTGAAATAATCTATTAATATTGCCTTTAATAAATTTCTTAAACAAGGCACTTAATGGTTTGATTCAAAGAGAGTTGATTGTTTGTTGATGCAGGATCATCGCCAACAACAAGCAAGCACAAGGACGGAAGACAACTGGAAAGCACCAGCGCACATTTTTTTTGAAATATTTTGAACCATTAATGTAATAGTTAAGAGGAAGCACACTTAGATATTGTAAACAGATCATGAGTGATTCGCTCTCATCTGTAGTAGGTAGAAACATTTATGTGTAGTAAATGTAAGTAGGTAGCTTTCAATTGTGGATTAGACAGTTTTAGGAGCTGGAGGAAAAACAACTATAGACAGCCTCCCTTGTATCATTATAACATAATAGAAGAAGATCATAGAGCATAGAAGAGTAGCAGAGAGTTGCATAGAAGAATCCATGTACAAAAGTATGAATTTAATATACAAAGCTTTGATTCCAGACTCATGGTATTATAATGCTTTCTGTGTGCATATGCTCAATGTCATGCTTATAGTCATTTTACTCTTTCTATTGTACATTTGCTTTGATGCTATGTATGAATGATTTCTTGTTGAATGTTTGAAATCTAAGAGAGAGAGTAAGGAATGAGTTTCAATTGTTTCTCAACCTGAGTGAGTAAAATTCCTGCAAGGAGTGCAGTGGAGTTTGTCTGCAAGGAGTGCATTGACAAGGGTTCAGAGTTTTTATCTCTGAAAACTCAGGAGGGATAACATTGTTCTCATTCTCGCGGAAGTGAAAGTTAAGCACAGGAGCCATGCAAGGTGTGCGCAAAACGAGTAGAGTCTTAGGGATTACAACCTCAGGGAATTGTTGAAAGGTTGTTGTCGCAGGGAGTGCACAAAGTCGAAAAGGTTCAAATACTAGAGCGTATTTGAAGAAGTGCCGCAAGGAGTGTGTGCAGGAGTTATCCCCAGAGTACTTGAGGATTTTCAAGGAAGCTCAGGAGGGATAGAGTCTTCGAAGTTATCGAAGAAAGGCTCAAGAGGGATAGTGCCTTGAAGTGTTGGAAGGAGGCGTATCAAAGTTGTCTTGCAGGTGGACAAGTTCCGTGAAGGAATACCTTGTTCATTTCGTAGGAGTTGTCAAAGAGGAATTGGACGGTCGAAATTCTCCGTGGAGAATTCGCAAAGTCCCGATAGCCGTCAGATCTTGCAGAGGAGCAGAGAAGTTACGGTAAGTATTCTTCAAGTGCAAGCTCAGGAGAAATCGGACCGTAGGATCCAAGTCGATAAGGGTCGTTGGATCACTCGTGAATTCTCACTTCGGGGATTCGCGAGTTGAAAGAACGAAAACCTTGCATCAAGATTCACAAAATCACGAAGTGCGAAGTCCCGACAGAGTGAGAAGTTTCATTGTGGGGCCAGCATTAATAACAAGTCAGAATTCAACATTTCGACATTTTAGAGGATAGGAGATTGGGACTTTTGTCCCAATATTCCTGAAAACATGAGACGCGATATAAGTACGGGGAAAGGACGCCATCAACCATTTCGACGAATCAACATTTCGGGGTTTCTTAAGTTGGAGAACCAAAAGCATTGTAGCGAGATTCATGAAATCACGAAGTGTGAAGTCCTGAAGGGTGAAAAGATTTGTGTGGGGCCAGCTATTGGTGGAGCGTGTCGGAAATTGGAATTTTGGGTTTCGACAGTTGGAGAGTCAAGACTTTTGTCCTGAAAAGCCCCGAAGTCGCGAGTTGCGATAAGGAGTATCGAGGAGTTCAGGATCTCGACACTTCGGGTGTCGGGATACAAAGAAGGCAGCGTTTTGGGAAGCGAAGTTGCGAAGTGCTGAAGATGGGCACGAGAGACATGTGGCAGAACCACAAGGTGGGCCTGGGTGATAGACAGGAGGACACGTGTCACCTAGTGAAAGGAGTCAACACCCTGTTCACCTCTCACGTCTCAGGGATTCGTGATATAAGGGAACAAGAGTTCAACCCTTCGACTTGCGAAGTGGCGAGTTGTGACAAGCGCCTTCTGGATTAGGCCTTGGTCATAGCGCTATGGTCGCATGGAGAAGGTGGAGCTCACACCTAGTGCTATTCGCACATGTGAGCTTCCGAAAAGGACCTATGGATCGATAGGAAGGAGATTCCAGTAAGGAATCGAAAGAGCCGATCTGGCTCAAAGAATATAAAGAACGATCCTGTGAGCGGACGTCGACCCGAGGGCCGAGGAGTGTCTGCGTCATTTTTGGTATCAGAGCATATGAGAATTTTCTTTGCTTTCTATAGCAGGAAAAGGAGGAATTTTACAGCCATGCCACCGAGAAGAAGAGCCAGGCAAACACCCGATCCGCTAGAGGAGAGGGAAATGCCAAGAGAAAGGGGCAAGCAAGTTCCTGATACAACTGTAGAAAGAGAGATGTGTAACATACGCGCCAGACTCATGGACATGGAAATAAAACATAGGCGCATAGTCGGTGTTGGATATGTCAGTGAATCTGAAAGTGAAGATGAAGCTAGACATGAAGGAGAAGAATTTGCAGCAAAAGATGCAACAAATGAACGCCTGATTAGGGTTGTTGCAAGAATGAGTGCTAGGGAAAAAATGGACATTCCAGTATATGAGGGAAACCTGGATGTTGAAGAGCTTCTAGACTAGATTAGAGCTCTGGACACGTATTTTGACTATGAAGATGTCGAGGAAGACAAGAAGGTCAAACATGTTGTCACAAGATTGAAAGGACATGCAACATTGTGGTGGGATGAACTACAAGCTGATAGACGCTGCAAAGGCAAGCGAAAAATTAGGAGTTGGGATAGAATGATCACGAAGATGAAGGAAAAATTCATACCCAAGGATTATCAAGTCACTCTGTTTCGAAGGATGCAGAACTTGAGACAGAAGCTGATGTCAGTGAAGGAGTACACTGAAGAGTTCTATAGGCTAAATATCAGGGCAGGTTATCGTGAAAGTGATGATGAAAAGGTTGCGAGGTATATGAATGGTCTAATATATGACATTCAGGATGAGATGAGCATGATGATCATTCAGACCATAGAAGATTCTTATCAGATGGCTCTGAAGGCTGAAGAGAAGCTGAGCCGAAAGCAAAGTCAGAGAGGTCGAGGCATAAGTCAGCCCATAGGCAAAATAGTTGTCCAATATAGGAATTAGAAGCCTAAGGAAGAGTGGAAGAAACCTCAACCTCAAACTGAGAGAGGTGGAATCTCACAGAGAGGGAAATATGCCGAACAGAGAGGACAATATGCTGATAAAAACACTTTTCCTCATGCTAGAGGAAGAGGAAGAGGCGGGGGTGGAGTAATAAAATGCTTCACATGTGGAAAGAATGGACATAAGTCTTATGAATGTTCGGATAAGAAGAAAGAAGGTGGTGAGACTCACATTTTTGAAGCATAGAGACAGAATGTTGAGGCAGAAGATGTTCAAGGTGGAAGATCACTGGTGATGAGGAAGGTTCTCTTAACGCCAGAAAAAGAGGCGGAGAATCCAGTGCAAAGGAACAGTCTTTTTCGAACTGCTTGCAAGACCAAAGACAGGGTATGCAAAGTCATCGTGGACAGTGGTAGCACAGACAATCTTGTTTCTACAGAGATGGTAGAAAAGCTGGAACTGGATACTATTGAACATCCAACTCCATACAGAGTTTCATGGCTACAAAAAGGACATCAGGTAAATGTCACTAAACAATGTTTAGTTGAATTTAAAATAGGAGGATATAATGATAAGATATTGTGTGATGTCATTCCCATGGATGTTTTTCATCTATTGTTGGGTAGACCATGGAAATATGACATAAATGTGGTTCATGATGGGAGAAAGAACACATACACCCTAGAGAAGAATGGGAGAACTCACATGTTGTTGCCAATTAAGGACAAAGAAGTGAAACCAGAGGTAAGTAAAACTGTACTTCTCATGAGTGGGAAGGAACTTCTTAAGGAGGTTAAGAAGAAGGAAGATCCACAATTCATTGTGGTCAGGAAACCTAGAATTGTTTTGACCAGCACAAGAGTGGATGATCTACCAGAAGAAATCTAGCAATTACTGGAATAATTCCCTGACATAGTAGTATACGAACTACCTCGTTCGTTGCCACCGATCAGAAGTATAAGTCATCACATTGATCTCATACGGGAGCTAGTTTACCAAACAAAGCAGCGTACAGATTGACGCCGCAGGAGAATGAAGAGGTCAAAAGACATGTCCAGGATTTAATGGACAAAGGGTTGGTTAGAGAAAGATTGAGTCCATGTGTTGTTCCGATAGTGCTCAGTCCAAAGAAAGATGGAGGCTGGAGGATGTGTACAGACTCAAGGGCAATTAAAAAGATTACCATCAGGTATAGATTCACATTGCCAAGAATGGATGATTTGATGGATTGCTTGAGTGGAGCGAAATTTTTTTCGAGGATTGATTTGAAAAGTGGATATCATTAGATTCGTATGAGAGAAGGTGATGAATGGAAGACAAAATTCAAGACTAATGAAGGGTTGTATGAATAGCTTGTTATGTTGTTTGGCTTAACAAATGCACCGAACACTTTCATGAGATTGATGAATGAAGTCCTGAAGGATTTCATCGGAAAAATTGTCATTATGTATCTTGATGACATATTGATTTTCAGTAAAACAGAGGCAAAACATTTGAAACATTTAGCTACAGTGATGCAGAGGCTACAGCAAGAGAAGTTGTTGATAAATATGAAGAAATCTTCATTCATGAAGACATAGCTCATTTATTTGGGTTTTGTTATTTCTGTAGATAAGTTGAGGATGGATCCAAATAAAGTGGAGGTGATTAAGAATTGGCCATCACCGAAGAATATCTTTGAAGTTCGAAGTTTTCATGGATTGGCTAGTTTCTACAGAAAATTCATCAGGAATTTCAGTGGAATTAGTGCACCGATGATGGACACAGTGAATAAGAGACACAAGTCTTTTCACTGGATAGAAGAGGCTGATAAAATCTTCAATTTGTTGAAAAGAAAAATCACGGAACAACCAATTTTGGTGTTGCCAGATTTCAAAAAGGCATTTCAAGTAAAATGTGATGCAAGTGGATTTGCAATAGGGGTAGTCTTGAGCCAAGAAGACAGACCAATAGCATAGTTTAGCAAGAAGCTGAACGAGGCCAAAATAAAATACTCCACGTATGACAAGGAGTTCTATGCTATTATTCAGGCATTGAAGAAATGGAGACATTACTTAATTCCTAAGGAGTTTGTCTTGTACAGTGACAATCACACTTTGCAATTTGTGACTCAATAGGAGAAGTTGAATCAAAGACATGTTAAATGGGTCGAGTATATGCAAAAATTTACTTTTGTAATTAAACATATTTCTAGAACTGCTAACAAGGTTGTTGATGCTTTGAGTAGGAAATGTTTAATTTTGCAGGAGTTCAGAGTCAAAACATTGGGTTTTGATGATCTCAGGAACATGTACAGAGATGATCCAGACTTCAAAGAGGCGTATGAAGCAGCTGAGAATCCAGTTCTCAAGGACAGAAGTCAATGGACAGAATACATGATCCAGGAAGGATTAATGTTTAAGGGTAATCAACTTTGTATTCCAAAATGCTCCATGAGGGAGAATTTGCTGAAGGAGAAACACATCGGAGGATTGGCCGGGCATTTTGGTCATGACAAGACGTTCTCAAAGTTAAATGAGTCATATTTTTGGCCAAGAATGAGGGTAGACGTCAAAAGATTCATGGACAGATGTAGAATTTGTCAACATTCAAAAGGAAAGAGGTAGAATGCAGGCTTATATCAACCGTTACCCATACCTAAGAGGCCGTGGGATGCAATAAGCATGGACTTCATATTGGGGCTGCCAAAAACACTAAGAGGGTTCGACTTGATCTTGGTAGTAGTGGATAGATTTTCTAAGATGGCACACTTCGTACCGCGTCAGAAAACCAGTGACACAACTCACATTGCGAATCTGTTTTTCAAAGAAGTCATTCGACTTCATGGCTTACCAAGGAGCATAGTTTTGGATCAAGACACCAAGTTCATGGGACACTTCTGGAGAACCTTATGGAAAAATCTAGGAACAAACTTGTCATTCAGTTCATCTTATCATCCCCAAATGGATGGATAGATAGAAGTCATGAATAGAAGTTTGGGAGACTTGCTGAGGAGTTTGGTGACAAAACATCACAGTCAGTGGGACAACATCTTTCCACAGGAGGAATTTTCTTATAATGACTCGATCAATAGAAGCACAGGGCAGAGTCCATTTCAGGTTGTTTATGGAATGTAGCCAAGAGGAGTTTCTGAATTGAAAGATTCAGAACATGATGAAACTAGAAGTGCTAGTGCAGAAGATTTTGCCGAGGCAATGAGGGAACTTCACAACCAAGTGAAGGAGCGATTGTAGAACTCGAGCCAAGAGTATAAGCGAAGAGAAGATCAACACAGGAGAGAACTTCAATTCAAAGTTGGTGATTTCATCCTTGCATACTTGAGAAAGGAAAGGTTCCTAAGGGGGACATATAATAAATTGAAAATGAAGAAAATTGGACCGTGCAAGATCATAAAGAAATTTGGGACAAATGCTTATGAGATCGAATTAATCGATGGGATCGAAATCTCTCTGATATTCAACATCTTAGATTTGTACCCTTATAAAGCTGAAGAAGCAGAAGCATGTAATGAACAACCAGAGGTTCAGTGGACTAAACAGATGCTAGTTGCAGAGAAACCACAAATGGAAAGCATATTAGACAAAAGAGTTAGTAAGAGGACCAGGCGAAAGGAATATTTTGAATACTTGGTCAAGTGGAAGTGACATCCAGTTGAAGATGCCAGCTGGGAAAACGAAGCCGAAATCCAGAAGCATGGACAGACCGTGCGAGAGCTCATGGATAGGAGTCCATGAAAATTTTCAAGCAAGGGAGTATGATGCAGGAGCATCGCCAACAGTAAGCAAGCGCAAGGACGGAAGACAGCTGGAAAGCACCAGCACACATTTTTTTTGAAATATTTTGAACCATTAATGTAATAGTTAAGAGGAAGCACACTTAAATATTGTAAACAGATCATGAGTGATTCACTCTCATCTGTAGTAGGTAGAAACATTTATGTGTAGTAAATGTAAGTCGGTAGCTTTGAATTGCAGATTAGATAGTTTTAGGAGATGGAGGGAAAACGACTATAGACACCCTCCCTTGTATCATTGTAACATAATAGAAGAAGATCATAGAGCATAGAAGAGTAGCAGAGAGATGCATAGAAGAATCCATGTACAGAAGTCTGAATTTAATATACGAAGCTTTGATTCCAGACTCATGGTATTATAATGCTTTCTGTGTGCATATGCTCAATGTCATACTTATAGTCGTTTTACTCTTTCTATTGTACATTTTATTTGACACTATGTATGAATGATTTCTTGTTGAATGTTTGAAATCTGAGAGAGAGAGTAAGGAATGAGTTTCAATTGTTTCTCACCCTGAGTGAGTAAAATTCCTACAACGAGTGCAGTGGAGTTTGTCCGCAAGGAGTGTGTTGACAAGGGTTCATAGTTTTTATCTATGAAAACTGAGGAGGGATAACATTGTTCTCATTCTCACGGAAGTGCAAGTTAAGCACAGGAGCCGTGCAAGGTGTGCGTAGGTCGAGTAGAGTCTCAGGGCTTACAACCTAAGGGAATTGTTGAAAGGCTACTATCGCAGGGAGTGCACAGAGTCGAAGAGGTTCAAATACTAGAGTGTATTTGAAGAAGTGCCACAAGGAATGCATGCAGGATTTATCCCTAGAGTACTTGAGGATTTTCAAGCAAGCTCAGGAGGGATAGAGTCTTCAAAGTTATCAAAGAAAGGCTCAAGAGGGCTAGTCCCTTGAAGTGTTGGAAGGAGGCGTAGCAAAGTTGTCTTGCAGGTGGAAAAGTTCCATGAAGGAATACCTTTTTCATTTCATAGGAGTTGTCAAAGGGAAATTGGACGGTCGGAATTCTCCATGGAGAATTCGCGAAGTCCCGAGAGCCATCAAATCTTGCAGAGGAGCAGGGAAGTTACGATAAGTATTCTTCAAGTTCAAGCTTAGGAGAAATCAGACCATAGGATCCAAGTCGATAAGGGCCATTGGATCAGTTGTGAATTCTCACTTCAGGGATTCGCGAGTTGAAGGATCGAAAACCTTGCATCAAGATTCGCGAAATTGCGAAGTGTGAAGTCCCGACAGAGCGAGAAGTTTCGTTGTGGGGCCAGCATTAATAACGAGTCAGAATTCAACATTTCGGCATTTCGGAGGATGGGAGGTCGAGACTTTTGTCCCGAGATTCCCAAAAATGTGAGACGCGATATAAGTATGGGGAAAGGATGCCGTCAACCATTTCAACGAATCAGAATTTCGAGGTTTCGTAAGTTGGAGAACCAAAAGCATTGTAGCGAGATTCGCAAAATCACGAAGTGTGAAGTCCCGAAGGGTGAAAATATTTGTGTGGGGCCAGCTATTGGTGAAGCGTGTCGGAAATCGATATTTCAGGTTTCGGCAGTTGGAGAGTCAAGAATTTTGTCACGAAAATCCCCGAAGTCGTGAGTTGCGATAAGGAGTATCAAGGAGTTCGGGATCTCGGCACTTCGGGTGTCGGGATACAAAGGAGGCAGTGTTTTGGGAAGCGAAGTTGTGAAGTGCTGAAGCTGGACACGAGAGACACGTGGCAGAACCACAAGGTGGACCTGGGTGATAGACAGGAGGACACGTGTCACCTAGTGAAAGGAGTCAACACCCCATTGACCTCTCGCATCTTGGGGATTTGTGAGATAAGGGAACGAGAGTTCAACCCTTCGACTTGTGAAGTGGTGAGTTGCGACAAGGGCCTTCTGGATTTTGCCTTGGTCATAGCGTTGTGGTCGCATGGAGAAGGTGGAGCACACACCTAGTGTTGTTCTCACAGGGGAGCTTCTGAAAAGGACCTATGGATCGATAGGAAGGAGATTCCAGTAAGGAATCGAAAGAGCCAATCCAGCTCAAAGAAGATAAAGAATGATCCTGTGAGCGGACGTTGACCCAAGGGCCAAGGAGTGTCTGCGTCATTTGTGCCTTAAATAGTATTGACCAAAGTACTTAATAAATTTATACCTTTGATCATATTTGACAACATCTCCAAACAACTCTATAAAAGAACAAAGGGATAAGATAGAAGGACATAATTTTTTTGAGGTCAATCTTGAAAGACACTCAAAAGAGAACACTTATTCATCTTTACATTCTCAACAATCTAGGTGAGAGAACAAAAAGTATAGTTAGGAAACCTTTGTAATGTGATTTTTTGGCTCATATGTTCAAGGATTTGTAATCTTCATAGGTGAGTAATAAAACATAGGATTTCCCCTAGAGATTTACCCTAATTGAGGTTTTATTTAGGTTAAAATAGTGGTATTATTTGTTTACTACTAAGTTAAATAATTCCCAATGTATGTTTGGAATTTTATTTCTACACTTGTTATTCAATGACAAATGGAGTGGAGTGAATTAGTGTTTGTTGACGAGATATTTCCCCAATGACTTATGGGTCAAAATCATAGTATTTCAAGATTGTATAGAGAAGATAGAAATATTCCCTCTAAGACGAGCACACAAGAAGAAAAATAATAACTACTTTACAAGGAGAAGTTAGGGAAGGATGGGGGAGAAAGGGTGCATCTTAGGTCTCCCATTTTATTTTGATCCCACTCCTTTCTCTTGACAAACTCTAGATACTTTCTTGGAAGTAGCCTACAAAATGGGCACAATACTAGAGCTACTATGAAGGTAGTTACATGATCAAAGGGTATACATGTCATATATCATATTGAAAGTACACTTAGTAAGAAAATACATACAATGAACACATGATATGAGGGAAAAAAAACTCTTCTATTATCACCAAATCAGAAAGGTAAATTACAAACTTGTCTTGCCTTTGGCACCCTCTTGAAGCCAATTGTCCGGGTTCCTCCAAGAATCCTTCAGGAATCAACTCAACCACTATGATATTCCTTGAATAGACAAAGTAGGGATAAATATTTATCCAATAGCCATATAAATAGGAGAGAAATGCTAGAAAAGGAGTTTCCAAAATCCAGACTAAAGGGGATGTTGCTCAGAGAATATAGGGAAAGGAGGCTTGCTAGATGCTGGAAGCATAACTTTTCACCAAGGGACTTATCTACTCTCCTTATCCCTCCATGGTTGTTCTATATCTTCCCAAAGAGGTTTGGGGAGTTGAATTCCATTATGTATGGGACAGGGTCGTTGGGAAATGAGCCCAACTGAAAAAATCGTCTGAAAACATGAGATTATTTTATTTTTCACCAAAAATGATAGTATGTGCTAGTCTCATTGGGGAAATTCGTTGATGTCTGCGTGTTACACTAGGATAACCCGCAGATATTCTCTTAGGGCATGTTTTTTAAATGATTTTTGAGAGGACCTTTAGGGAAAATTCTAACAAGCATTGGGAAAGGGTTAGGCCATGGCACAAATGCATAGGTGTGGCATTTTGTGCTATAAAATATGCCCCCTAATGTGTGAGGTCAGAAGGGAAAAATGATGGTCAAAAATACATTATGAACTCTGAGAGAAAAGGATGCATCGAAGTATCCACGAAGGTTCCCAAACAGTTGATTCAAAAAGAAATAATCATCAACAAAGATCAAGCAAGAGTTTTGTTTCCCAAGTCGGGTATACACATGCTCAAGAGTGATAAAGCATGGCTGCCAAAGCACATACATTGTAGATCCATGGTACAAATGAAAGTATGACTAATGTCCATGGCCACAAACAATAAACAGTGGATCCATGTGATAAATATAAAGTAGAAATCATGGTCATAAGGAATACATAGTGGATCCATGTCAAAGTAAACCATAGCCACAAATAGATACACAGTGGAGATATGTCTCAAGATCAAGAACAGAGGATATCTGGAACCAAGAGAATGAACAAATTGATCCTCTACAAGTACCAATGTCTGTGAGGTGGCACTATATGAGTTAGGAAGGAGCAAAAAATATGTGGTGGTCGTACTTCACCCGAAGTATTGATAATTATCTGTCATGGTACAAGTCTACACTATGTGAACAGATGAGTCGAAGTCGAACACAGTGAGACATCATTTGATTACTGGTCATTGATGTATATGGTTAACAAATGCGAGACAACCCATTGATAATGATGATGGGATTCAAGTTACCATGGTACTATCTAACAAGTGTGAATGAATCAGTTGGCATCAAAAACCTGGTAGACACTAACGAGAAGTGGACATTTATGTATTCCCACTTTCAATAGTGAGGGAACCTACCACTGATGACTTCAAGCCCCAAGATACCAAACATAACCTATATCCCTCTCCCAGAGAAAGATGTGTCAAATTCGATGGGAGAGAACCCATTGGAAGGAAGGCATTAAGGCATCCTCCATCATCCAGCATGAGGGGTGGTGGAAGGATAAATATTTGGAAGAGATCGAGTGAAGATATTGATACCTGTAATGATGAGACTGACTTGGGAAGGACGACTTGCAAGGTCAAAGGCTAATTGCAGAATGGTCGACACAAGTTGAGAACTTTCCCTTGAACATAAGCACGACACATTATGTGACTTGGGTAGAATGACTATAAACTTGGATACATTTGTGACACAAGAGGCATCAAAAAATGCTCCATATAGTTGGAAGAATAACCAACTGAGGGAGAAAAAACTCTAAGCAATAAAAGTCGCCTAAAGCCATAATAAACCTAAAACGATGAGACACTGACTCAATATTGTGCTTTGTTCAAGGAAGACAAGCTTGCTGACAACAAAAGAGAAAGATATTTTCCCATTCTTTTTGGTTTTTTTATTGTTTTTTTGTCTTTTGCATATCATAAAAGCCTGAAAATGAATAAAATAATGTTGTTGTACAGTGGAGGAAATGAGTGTCATGGGAAAACAAGCTAGTTCTAGAGTGCAAGGAACATACATATTCTCAATGAAAGGAAGCAAGTGCAGGATAAGGACACTCGAGGGATTTTCCCTCCAAGGATAAGGTATCGAGTCAGAAAGGAATAAATTGCAAGGCTGGGAATTGATAGGAATGCATAGGTGATTGGTTCAATGACATCATCTTGAAGCCGACATTAGGCCTAAAAGCATGAATAGTCAATATGTAGATGCAAATATGACTCAACTTTGGGAAGTAAACTTCCCATGATGGTGTTTTTTCGTAAGTTTAGTCTCCAAGTCCCGAAAAAGAATAAAAGCATACCCAGGAGAACTCTTCTGGTCACTGTGGGGCCAAAGTATTCATTTTTTGTACATAGTCTAGTCGGTTCGGAAAAGGGTTAAAATTATACTCAAAGGATATATCTTCAAAACATTTTTAACAAGTGTGATAGAGACAAGATCACTCAACTATCTTTTCATATTTAAGGAGTCTGAAAAGAGCTTAACTATGGACTCCCTCGTCCTTTTTCGTAAATTTAGTCCCTTGAGCCCGAAAAAGTATAAAACAAAAATTAGGAGAACACTTCTAGCCCGTAGACTAGAGTATTCCTTTTTCATAAGTATTCTTTCCCAATCCAAAAAAGGGGTAAACTTTTGTTGGATAGACGTTCCTTCATATCCATTTAATGAGTAGACAAGGAACAATGTCACTCAACAATATTTTTAATTTTAAGGAGTCTGAAAAGAGCTTAACTATGGACTCCATAACATTGTTGAGGAGCAGCATGTAAGATAGGGGTCTTGTAGGAAATTGCCAGAATGAGAGAGAGTAAGAATCATGAAGTTCAAACGCAAAATCATGATGGCACTAACTGGGACTCCCGAGCCCAAGTAAACTTGCAGCATGAGTGCCATAATACAAATGGATTCTAAACTAGGACGCCCATGGAAGTTATGCTCTACCACATGAATCACAACACTTATAAACAACAAATAAGGTTATGTGTTGCAACTCAGTGGGGTCTATGCTAAGGCTGAATGAATCAAGAAACAGATAATGCAAAAATGCATGAAGGGGAAAAAAATAACCTATATGTTGGTTTCGATATCATTACATGTCAGAATGGATCGACATGGAACATAAAGGTACCAAAGAAAAAATGTCTTCAAAGTCCTCTATATAAGACCAAAATCACTTACCCAGAAGTTAATAAGTCTAATATAGAAACCTTTGATAAAGAAAAGTATTAAGGGATACAAAACTTGAAAACAAGAATCCCTAAAAATACAATATGTACAAAGGACCTCACAACCTTGCGATTTATGCATAGTGGTTCTCCAGGTAGAGCCCATTTCTAGGCTCAAGCCAAGGGTTTCGTTGGTAAACAACTAGTTAATATTCCAGGCTAGAAGGAGGTTGAAGATCCATAATCATAGCTTCAAGGATGGCCTCATCTGAAGGCAACTCAAAATCCATGAAACCGAGGCTTGACAACTCACAAATACTAGGGCTCGAGGTCTTACAAACAACAAGATCAGACTCTAGAGGAAACTTCAGATTACTAGGGCCAATAGGGGGAAGCAAGGGCTCCCATTCATCCATCGGATAAAACACCTGATCAATTGTCAAGACCTTGTCTCGAGAAGGAAAATATAATTGTAAAGGATCCTTCTCTATTAGGGTCCTAACCCGCACATAGGTAGAAACATATATTCGGATGTAATAAAGGTCAATATTAATAAGGCCTTGCAATAAAATAGAATAAGTCGAATGTAAAAAGACCTAATAGAAGCTTCTGCTTCTAGAAGGATCTTCCTCTAGATGCTTCTTTTGATAGACATATTTAGTATAAATAGGAGTCGAGGGTATGAAAAGCCTATCTTGGATATTATTGTAATAAATATCTTCTCAACTGGAGGTTGCCCCTCAAAGAGGCCCGTGAACTTTGCTTTCAGAATCAAAGTTCTATTTATGTTGTTATTCTTATATCATTTCAGTGCTATTGTGGTGATTGTTCTAGTTATATTGTTGTTATTCTGCCATTTCTAGCATTTTATTTCTGTTCTGCATACTTTTTATATCTGGTATACTACAAGTGGTATCAGAGCACTTTCCTCGGCAGAAAGAGTGGGTTAAATCTTTTTTCAGGGTAGAGACGTATTCTGGCATCTTTAAGCCACATAGATCTGTCATTACGTGCATAAACCCACAGTTGAGGGATTCATACACACATGAAATACAAGTGGTACTTAAGCGCACATCTATTGGCCACTCTTGTAACCCCTATTGGTACCCCTTCGAGTGGTAGCGCATCAGACAACACATGTGTACAGATCGACCTAGATTACCTGAAGCCCTCTTTAGATAAACCGATCGTTCACCTGACTACTATAGTGTCACCGACAAAAACACTAGGGAAGATACTCTCTAGTACCCGGGTAGTCGGGTAGTACGGCTAAGGGTACAATCTATCCTCCTTAGTTAGTGCCCTGAGATATTGGGAGTAGTACTATTGTTGGACCCCGCACGTATATCAGAGAGATATAGCACAGGGAAAACCCTTGTTTGTAGAACCCTTGAATACCTAACCCTTGGGGATAGAAACATAAACAAATTAAAATAGACAAGATCTATTGCCGTGCAACTGTGTTCGAGTTGCCAAGTAAATAAACATTTCTTTCGAGTTAAGCATTTGGGCATTTCCTCTCTGCAGTATTCTTTAGACCTATTCCATTGAATTCATCTCTTCGCCCTTATCACATTCATCCATATCATTTTTCGGAAAAAAAATTGACCCTACCCACCCCTTTTCAGTTCCCCCATCCTCATGGCCCATACCCGTAGCCAAGACTTGGAAGCTCGCTTCAACACCTTGCAATCTAGTCTCATCAAGACCCAACAAGAAGTGAAACAAATCAGCTCCAATGTTGTCGCCATCAATACAACCATGCAGTCCTCAATGGAGGAAATCAAACAAGACCTCACCACCCATCTTGAATCTGTCTTTTCGGCACTCTGCACCAAACTTCATATCCCTACAGATAACCCTTCCTCTTCCTCACCCCCACATACTGAAGGTGACCATTCCTCTCATTCCCATAACTTTCAGAACCATCACTTTCAACGTGACCTACGCCTTCCGCAGGTAGATGTGACCAACTTTTATGGCTCGGACCCCACTGGTTGGGTAACCCAAATGGAACATTATTTCTCTTTATACGACATTACAGATGACTTGTTCAAACTCCGGTATGGTGTTCTCCATCTAGATCAAGAACGTTGGAAATGGTGGCAATGGAGAAAAACTTCCTGTCAAGGGTATATTGCTTGGACACACTTTGTGGCAAAGATTTTTGAATGCTTTGACACTGACACCAACCATTTGGGCCATTTGACAAAGTTGAAACAATCAGAAATAGTGGAAGACTTTATAGCTTCCTTTGAGCACCTGGCTTTTCGGACATAGGGCATGTCTGATGCCTTTTTCCAAGAATGTTTTATCAATGGCCTCAAGGATGAGATTCGGGCCCATGTCCTCATGACTCGGCCTCAAAGTTGGGTGAAGGCTACTAAAAGAACTAAAGAAGCACAATAGTTTGTATCTTCTCAAAATCGGAAACCCTCCTTTATCCCTCGCCTTAAACCAATAAATCCCACTACTCCCTCCGCTCCACTAAGGATCCAAAAATTGACCAGGGATGAAATGGATAAACGCCAAATCAAAGGCCTTTGTTATAATTGTGATGAAAAATATTTCCCGGTCCACAAGTGTAAGGAACAAAAAAAATTTATGGCCATCTTTGAGGATAATTCGAAAGAGGATATTGAAACTCCCCTTGTGTCCGAGTCACCTGAAACCCCCAACATAACCCCTCCCTTAGACCCTCCTGAAGTAGAACCGGTCATTTCCCTCAATGCCCTCATTGGCTTCTCCGCTCCCCAAACCCTCAAGCTAAACGATTACATCAAACATCAAAAGGTCATCATTTTGGTTGATAGTGGAAGCACCCATGATTTTATTCATCACCACATTGCCTAAGAAACTCATTGCTACATCCATGCCGTCAATAATTTCCAAATCATGATTGCCAATGGTGGCTCCATGAAATGTGGAGGGCGTTGTGAAAATGTGTGTCTCCAAATTGGTGACTACCACCTGAAATCTCATATGTTTTCTATCGACATGGGCGGTTGTGACATTGTGTTGGGTGCAGACTGGCTAAGAACTTTGGGTCCCATTCTCATGGATTTTAAGGAATTAAAAATGCAATTTGACTAGGAGGGCCACCAATATAAGTTCCAAGGAATCACCGCTGGTTCACCTGAGATCATTGGTTCCCATCACATGGAAAAGCTGCTCAAAAAGGGTCATTCTGGTGTTATTTCTCAACTCCATGCCATACAAGCAATAGAAACACCCTCGATGCCGCAAGACCTCCAAGCCATCCTTTCTAAACATCAAGTGGTATTTTCCACTTCCCAGGGACTCCCTCCTTCACGTGGTGTTCATGATCATTCCATTCCCCTTGTACCCGGAAGCCTTCCTCCCAATATTCGTATGTATCGTCACCCCTTTTCCCAAAAAAATGAAATTGAGAAAATGGTCTAGGAACTCCTTAATGCAGTAGTTATCTGCCCTATTACGAGCCCCTACTCTTCTCCTGTGATCATGGTCTTGAAGAAAGAAGGTTCTTGGTGAGTGTGTCATGACTTTCATGCCCTCAACAAACTTACCATTAAAGACAAATTTCCCATTCCTATCATTAATGACCTCTTGGATGAACTGAGTGGCGCCCAATTCTTTACTAAACTTGATCTTCGTTCGAGATACCACCAGATATGTATGAAAGAGGTAGACATTCCCACAACTTCCTTTAGAACTCATGAGGGCCACTATGAGTTTTTGGTCATGCCCTTTGGCTTGTGTAATGCCCCCTCCACATTCCAAAGACTCATGAATAATGTCTTCCATCCTTTTCTCCGTCATTTTGTCTTAGTTTTCTTTGATGATATCTTCATCTATAGCAAGACCTGGACAAAATATCTTTCTCATGTGGATCAAGTTCTCCATCTACTCTCTCAGCAACAACTTTTCCTAAAACAGTCTAAATGTGGTTTTGGCGCCTCAGAAGTAGAGTACTTGGGTCATCTGGTTGGCAAAGACGGTGTCAGGGTGGATCCTAAAAAGATTGAAGCTATGCAATATTGGCCTCACCCAAACGCTCTCAAAAGCTTGTGTGGATTTATGGGCTTAACATGGTATTATCGCAAGTTTGTTAAGAATTATGGAAAGATTGCAACACCTCTCACTGCTCTCCTAAAAAATAACTCTTTCAGTTGGACTCCAGTTGTTGCTCAAGATTTTCAAACCTTGAAGATGGCCATGTGCACCACTCCAGTCCTGGCCCTTCCTAATTTCACAAATACCTTTGTCTTGGAATGTGATGCTTCAGGGAAAGGAATTGGTGTTGTCCTTATGCAAGAGGGTCGGCCTTTGGCCTTTACCAGCAAGCAACTATCTGAAAGAAATCTAGGCAAATCTATCTATGAAAAGGAAATGTTGGCTATTCTATATGTCGTTGATTTGTGGCAACCTTATCTATTGGGGAAATGCTTCCAAATTAAGACAAACCATCAAAGCCTCAAGTATTTTTTGGAACAATGCATTTCCTCCCCGAAGCAACAAAAATGGGTAACAAAGCTATTTGGCTATGATTATGAGATAATTTACAAGGAAGGAAAAGAAAATGTGGTTGTGGATGCACTTTCCCGCAAATATGAAGATGAAGGATCCCTTTTTTATCTTTCCTTCATTGTGCCAGATTGGCTCCAAGCTGTTCGTCGGGAATGGCTACAAGATCCCAAAAGTTCGTAGTTGTTCCAACAATTGCAGTCCAATGCTCCAGCTCCCCGAGGGTACTCTTGGCTCCATGATGAGCTTTGATACAAAGGTCGTTTGTATTTAAGTAAACAATCAAAGCTTAAATCTACGGTACTTTCTGAGCTTCATGCTACACCGATAGCGGGGCACTCAGGGTTCACCAAAACCTATGACAGGGTCAAACGTTCCTTTTTCTGGGATGGTATGAAATAGGAAATTCATACTTTTGTCACCGAATGTGATGAGTGTCAACGCAAAAAGGAAGAAACAGTCAAATCTTCGGGCACACTACAACGGCTCCTGATTCCACCTGCTACTTGGAAGGACATCTCTATGGATTTTATTACAAGCTTACCCAAATCGGAAAATAAATCAGTCATCATGGTGGTTGTTGAACGCCTTTCCAAGTATGCTCATTTCTTCGCTCTTCAACACCCATTTACAACATCCATGGTGGCTCAAATTTTCATGGATCAGGTCTTCAAGCTTCATGGCATGCCACACTCTATTGTTTCTAATCGTGACTCGACTTTCACAAGTAATTTTTGGCAAGAACTGTTCAAGCTACAAGGCACCCAATTGCATCTCAGTGTAGCTTATCATCCCCAAACTCATGGTCAAACGGAATTTGTCAACAAGTGTTTGGAAACATATTTGAGGTGTTTTTCCTCAGAAACGAAAAATCAGTGGGCTCAATGGTTACCCCTAGCTGAATGGTGGTACAACACTTTATACCATACAACTACACACATGACTCCTTTTGAAGCTGTTAACGCTCTGTAATTTTCCCAAGGCTTTGGAGGCAGTCACAGAGGTAACCTCGAACCACTTGGAGTCTTGGATCTAGCCCTCCAAGACTCAGAGAGGGCTCTCTCTATATGATTTAAACTTGGTTTGTAATAGGATAGATATCAGGCTAGCTATGAAAGTATGGGGTTGGGGTTTTTTAAATGGTTGTTTTGGGACAGCAAGGAGGGCCATTGGGCAAATGGGGTCTGCGCTTAAATATGTGATTCACTCTCAAATCTAGACAAAACTCTTACACAGGGCAAGGTAGTGGAAGTGTTGGATCGAATTAAGTTTGAATGGCGTCGATTTGAGGAAGAACTAGGGGAGGAAAAAGTGAGCAAATGAGCATTTAAGAATTCATAAACTGAGCTTTTTAGAGGAGAAAGATGAAGATTATCATAAGATCAGATGCAGAGTATTTTACAATAAATTATGCTATGTTATTATCTTCTGACAATAAGAATTGAAAACAAGTGGAAAGATGACAGGAAAAATACTTAGCAGAGAAAGAAACACCACCAACATATCCACACAAGAATCCTATAAAAAGCATGCCCATTACTGATCAATCATTTAATGATTATAGAAAAAAGTTCTCTGGACAAACACAACCCACGGTCCAGCAAAATAAAACACCCCTCACAGGTCTAGCCAAAAAGAAAAACACTTCACTGCTCGAACCAAAACCCCACACAGGTCAAACCCTCCTTCCATATTTTACATCTGCATATATACAAAAATTCCCTCAGCCTTGCCAAGACTCGTGCTCTACCTCTGCTTTCTGAAAATAGAAAATAGTTACAAAGATTGACACATGTCAATTGTCTCCTAAAACAAACAAAACAGTAAATTAAAGGGAAACTAAATTTAGAAACTGTTGCTTGGTTGTCCCGAATTTGCTGAAAGGTTGTTGATGATATGTTGGCAGTTGGAGAAATGGTTCTCTAACCATTGCCTAAAGTATATGAAATCTCTGCCACATTAAGGACACCTACATGTACCTCTACACCTGAGACATCCCAAGTGTCACACAAATTTCACTTAATGTGTGAATACTATTACTCCTGAGTCTTCAGATCTTAATGTAAATCAACAAAGATTATTATAACTTCTATTGTTGCAATGGCATAGCAACAGAAGCTTAATAGCATCACATATCAGCTAACTTGCTCCCCGATCGGGTCAAGACCAACAAGCAGAAACGACACACCCTGAAATAGTAGGAAATAGAAATGAATGCCTTGGGATGATAGCAAACCTTTGGCTGATGCAGTGAGGAGGAGGAAAGCCAAAGCCAACTCCTTTATGTACAATTGATTAATCCTTTTGATTCGAGGTATAGAGGGTTGCTTGCTCAATTTACTCAACACATCGAGGCCAATTTCAGAAGCCCCACGATGAATTGGTTGGCTTAGAGTCTTTGATTCTCGTTCGACCACATCTAGCAAATCTGGTTCAGAAGCTCTGCCTGTCTTCTTTGTCACAATCCATTCGTAAGCACTGCCAAGTTGAAACAGTCCAGATACCATAGCATTGAACTTGGTAACATACATAGTATTTTCAAAAAGAAGATAAGGGATAATGAAAGGGAATGATCTCGGTGTTGGTCGCATATTCAAAAATGACATCACTGCAGGGATATAGCATATCACCCAGATAGGTAGCTCTGAACATTTCTTTTAAAACAAGCTAACTTTTTTGGAGCTTCCTTTGAAACCTGGCTTTCACTGACCCATTGATTGTGAACATGAGAAAGTCCTTTGTATTTGAAAAAATATATCTTCTCTTTAAATTTTCTCTTTGAGTTCACTTTGTACACACCAGATTCCACATCTATCAGATTAGGTGATGATCTGTCATTTTGCCCCTTATCTGGTCCCTGAATTGCGTTTGATGCAGTATTCTTTCTTGCAGTTGGCACAAAACAATCAGGTTTATCATGAGCAATATGCTCTCTTCCAAAACTTTTATCCACTATTCTCTGTCTTTTACTAGAAGCATTACCCATAATTACACACTCACTTAGTGCATCATCAGTGATGTCAAATTCCTTCAAATCCCATATGGATTCAACTGTAGGGGGCACCGACAATAAATCACATGCAGTTTTCTTGTACGAACAAGTTGGACAGAGCCAATCCCCAGGAGGAACTTGATCCAGAGGAGGATCAAGGAAAAACTAATGATAAGTAAGCAAGCAGCCTACTCCATCGCAACACAACAGTTCACCCCCAACTTTGCATATTTCACAAATGCTATTATAATAATCCACTGGAATCCTTCTTTTAAAACTTCTCGTCTGAGAAGATGATGGTGCACTAGTGTTAACATTCTCCCCAATGTCAATTGCTATCTCCCCAGTATTACTCTTATGTCCCATTTTACCCTCTACTTCATGGTCTTCTGAGAAAATTTGAAAGCTGACATCACTTGCTCCCTCTTTGACTTTTCTTTTCTCCATGCCTTTTCTAGCCTTCCAGGAAAAGATTTCTGTCGGGCCTTTCTAGATCTCTGTTCATATGATTTCATGAGCTCATTAGCTGAAGAAGAAGAAAGAATGTCTAAATCTTCCATATCCCATGTACAATGATCATACCCTAATCCCTTCCATTTAACCAGCCATTCAACTCTGCAATTTAACTTATCATGGCATTCTCCAACTGAATTTGTGGGAGGCTTCAAGGTCCTTTTTCGAATAATACGATGTGGTTATGTTCATTGTGGATTCCATTTTAAGGCCTTTCCTTGCTTCCTCTGGTACAAACATGGTCATTGAAAGAATAATACAGAACAATGTAAAGGAATAAAATGGAAGATTCAACTTTCTCAAAAGGAAGAATAACAAAATGAGGTTCGCTTCCTTGCCAATAGATAACTTGGAAGTAATTATATCTGGAAAGCAGAGTCGAAAAATATGCATAGGACCAGAATGCCATCGATGTTGTTTCTTCCTGTAGGCTTCATAACTCTCTGGAACCTCACAAGGGACCATGACATCATTGAGAAAAATAAATCTCCACCCTTTCAGATGGGCACGCACAACAATGTCCATATTTTCAACAGTTGTTCTTTCAAGCCAACCTCCAGATTCCTCAAGAGATTTTATTCGCCAAACACCAGTTGTTTCGTTGAACCCAAGGAAATTTAGAAAGACCCCGTTCACCTGCTGCTCTTGATGTACAAAGGATAACTCTCGACCCAGTTCCTTCTCTAAAGTAGAGTGAGCATCTGCGCATGGGGTTTGAAATTTGCTCCAGTTCTGGCGTATTAGTTTCTTGGTTTGCTGGAAACTTCAAAAACTTGAGGAAAACAAACATCTAGATTTCAACTCACACCTGTAACTCTCATCATATAAATCGTGGAAAATCTTTGGCTCCTAAGAATTCACTTTGACAGCTGCCAAACTCCTTAGCGATGTATGGAACAAGAAACTGCCTCCAATTTTGTGTTCAAACAGAAGATTGCTAGATGTCCCATGAGGGATTCATGGTAGAAGTCGGGCCTGCACTTTTATTTTATTTTTGGCTTCTGTGGGCAATATCCCACATTCACGTGGTAAACTGGACTTTGGGTGTTTATATGAGCCAACAGTCACATGGTCTTTCGATGAAGTGAGCCTGAGGCTGTGCTTTGGAGTTTGGCGTTGGCGTTGGCTTGTGTGTTTGTTGTTGGTTTATGAAATGGTTCTTATCCTCGGTGTTGAGTATTCAGAGGTTGGCCCTAGGCCAATATAATTTTTTGGAAAAATACTTGTCAAAATATTTATATTTTGATAAACAAGACAAAAACTCTGCATAAAGGCTGAGGGGCCAATTTTGGCTCAAAAGACCAAATTTTGGCTAATAAACCAAACTTTGTATTTACCCACAAGAATTAAATTTTGCCATTCAAACCAATTCACAATTTTTTGCTAAAAATGCATCGGAACTCGCTTTGAAGCTCGCGTGCAAGTACTCATCTTATGCTTGGTCAGTGTCGAGCGCTTTCTACCGCCTTCACCATGCATGATGAGAAAAAGCATAATGCATGAAATAGATAGATATTATTCAGAATACTGATTCCCTATTATATAGGGTTCTAACAGAAGCGGTATATGGACAGAAGCCACCTTCAGTTCTCTCAATATTACCCAGTGTCTCAAAGGTCTAGGCAGTTGACCAAATACTTACAATTCGAGAGGCTATTCTCCGTACCCTCAAAGTGAATTTGGTCATGGAATAGAATCACATGAAGCAACAAGCAGATCAAGGTCACTCTGAACGTCAATTTGAAGAAGGGGATCAGGGGTTTCTTCGCCTACAACCTTACAAGTAGAATTCCCTCAAGGCATAGCATTGTCAGAAGCTAGCGCCCAAATTTTATGGTCCTTATAAAGTTCTCAAGCATGTGGGACAGGTGGCCTATCAGTTAGATTTTCCCAGTCATTCGAAGCTACATCCTGTTTTTCATGTTTCCTGCTTAAAGAAGGTGATCGTAACTAAGTGCCAAATTCAAACCAATCTTCCTAAGTTAGTTGAAGAAGGATGCATTTGGCTATAGCCACAAACAATTTTGGACCAGCATGAGCGTCACCTATGTCAGAGAACCATCAATGAAGTGTTAATCCAGTGGAAAGATACAACTCCAGCAGATGCCACTTGGGAACCAGCTACCATTCTGTAGCAATTTCCACATCTCAAGCCTTGAGGACAAGGTTGTGTTTAAGGGGGAGGAAATGTTAGTGTCCTTAGTTGCACATAGGTAGAACAATATATTCAGATGTAATAAAGGTCAATATTAATAAGGCCTTGCAATAAAATAGAATAAGTTGGATGTAAGAAGACCTAATAGAACCTTCCACTTCTAGAAGGATCTTCCTCTAGATGCTTCTTTTGATAGACATATTTAGTATAAATAGGAGTCAAGGGTATGAGAACCCTATCTTAGATATTATTGTAATAGAGCTCTGCTCAACTGGAGGTTACCCCCTCGAGGAGGCCCGTGAACATTTCTTTCAGAATCAAAGTGTTATTTATGTTGTTCTTCTTATATCATTTCAGTGTTATTGTGGTGATTGTTCTAGTTATATTGTTGTTATTCTGCCATTTCTAGCATTTTATTTTTGTTCTTCATACTTTTTATATCTGGTATACTACATTCTCAGGAACAATTGAATATCGAGGATAAGATGCCACATAATTCACCCTTGGTGGGGAAGATTCTACTCGAAAACTAGGAATGCACGAAGGGGAAAACTAAGGTAAAGCCGAACTAGGATGGTGATTATCAAATGAAAGCGGATCAATAGTGACAATTATTTTGTTGTGAGGGAAATGCATCACATGAAAGAGCATAGACACCATAACATTCATTGCATACACATAATCACTCCCAAGAAGATAATTAAAGTCTAAAGGGCATGGCACCACTAATAGATCCACTAAGACAATATTCCCACCTAACATGATAGGAAACTGAGGAAGAACCCCCAGACATTCGCTAGGTCTTCTGTCGAAATTCAACAACTCATTGGTAGTTGACACAATCTTGGGAGAACCCAAATCTTTCCAAGCCAAGGATGATAAAATACTTGCAGAGGATACTTCATCTACAATAGTTCAGTGAATGCCTAATTTATTAATTCCAACCATTATCTGGAAGGGTGCTGAAGAATGAAGGAAAGGCTCTACAAGATCATTCCAATTAAAGGAAACCATCCTAGGACTTGGAGGGGATGCACTCAAAGAGAGTGGAATTCCCCCTTTTTCAGGAGGTATTGAACTGGAAATGATAAGGACACTGTCAAAAGACACATCAATCCCTAAAAGAGGAGTGGGATCAAGTGAAGATTGCATCGACAAGACCGCTTACTTAGACTTGTCACTCTCAAAGAGAAGAGTGGGATAAGACAAAGATTGCATAGGTGCAACCACTTCCTCAACTATTGTTTAAATAGGATGTGAGACAACATGGTCAAGGAAAAGCACAAGGATCCCCTTGGGTAGGGATCCCTTGGTTGGTATCCTGAAGAAATTTGGCCATATCGTTCTTATGCACAGGTTCATCCCTTGCAGTATTTTTCATGTCCATAAAAGTCCCATGCACTTACTTTCGTGAACCAATGGTATAAAATCCCATGCCTTCTAGGAGGTGGCTCCACACTTTCAATAGAGAAACCAAGGGTCTTTCCTGACCAGCGAAGCAGTTGGTCAACTGCCCTGAATCAATGATCCAAAAGTGGTGACACTGACACAACCTAAGGCCAACTATACAAAGAAGCACTTTAATAAATCCCTAAGAGAAACATCACAAGAAAACAACTTTTCCAAATCTTCATCTTAAGTGGATGAGGTCCTAGGTCCAAAGTAATGAAAAAGTGGATAGGGAACTTTCGGACGAAGGGACGGTTTGATTAAGTCTCATGGACCAATGAATGAAGGAGTGAGAAGTAGTTACCCCAACCTCCATTAACCATCCTTATTTGGTACAAGCACCCACGCTTTGAGGGGAACCCTCCAATAATACTGAAAAGTGTGATACAAAATCTTCCCCGGGTACCACGGAAAGCCCCCACAGTCACCTCTGAGATACCTAGGAAAAGATGTTAAGTTTACCAACTCGCAATTAGTGTCTAGGGGGTACAATGTACAGTTAGGATCGAATGTATGGGTAGGGTAACAAAGCTCGAAGCTTCAGAAGCATCGCCTCACACATAGGTAAAGGCACTAGTGAAACCCCCAATATATGATCTCTCCACTACGCTTAATCAAGCTTCAGAGGGGAAATATCCTCGGCTCTCCTTCACGCGGCCTCATGTTTAGATCCTATCTTAGAGGAGGATCCTGGCTATACTTATACTAAAATTGGATTTGAGACTCTCCCAAGCTCAGACTCCTATGTTTGTTTTGTGGCCTTGGAGAGTTTTCTCTCCAATCTTAATCCAAGGCCCTAACCCTAAAATTGTTTGTGAACCCTAGAAATAAAGTCTAGTGCATTTTAAGTTTAGCGTTTGTTTTAGTGGTTTTTTTTACTCAAGGGGTATGGAGGTGCAATTGATGTCGTTTGAGGCTCTTACAAAAATGAAACTTATAAGAACACTGGCAAAGAAAACTTTACGCTAATTATTCAAATGAAAAAAGAGTTTCAAAAAGAAAATGCATGAAAAATCCTTCAAACCTTCAAATGGAAACTTTTTCCCTTTTCTAATGAAAAATTCATAATGAAACTTTCAAGAGAAAGAAAAGAAGCAAACAAAATGATTTTTTTTCTTATTTTTCTTTTAAAATGCTTTTAAGATGAGAAGAAAATGAAAACCTATGCTAATATATTTTTCTTTGTCAAATAACAATGCAAACAATGCAAAGAAAGAAAGAGACCTAACTAGCAAAAAACTAGGTTTTTTTTATTTTCTTTCTATCAAAGAAAAACTAACAAAATATTCTAAAAGAAACTGTTGAATACACGATTCATGGCCCCCCCAAAAATGCAAATCATTTTACTTAAAAATGCAAGATAAAAATAAGTCAATAATGTTGAGAAACCAAGAGTAAGGTCTTTTTCTGTATGATAAACTTCCAGAACTTAATAGAGAGAAACCAAACAAAGACTCGGGACAATCCTGTTGACTCATCAAACCAAACATTCAACCCAAAAAGAAAAAGTTTTTTTTTTTAATTTCAAATTCACCTAGGTCCACGACTATTACCAATGCAACTCATGTATATCCAGGGGTTGTAGATATGCAACACGCAGAGGTACGTGGGATACAAAGCTTCAACTCATAGATGGAAAGGTAATCTCAGGAAATAAAAAAATGCCACTCTGAAACGGAGGGCTTCATGACTTAGAAACAGGTCCTGGGAGGCTAAAAGGCTTTGTAAAAGACTTAGAAACTAACAGAAAAAGACAAATCAAGCAAGCAAGAAAGACACCTCAACCAAACTGACCCAACTAGGAGATTCCCTAGTATGGTCGCCAATTTTGTTGATGGGATATTTCTCCCGTGACTTATGGGTCAAAATCACAACAAATCAAGACTATATAGAGAAGATGTAAATCTTCCCTCCAAGACGAGCACACAAGAATTGAAAGAATAATTTTTTTATGAGGAGAAGTTAGGGAAGGATGGGGGAGAAAGGGTGCACCTTAGGTCTCTCGTTTGATTTCCATCCCACTCCTTGCTCTTGACAAAATCTAGATCCCTTGATGGAAGTAGCCTGCAAAATGGGCACAATACCATAGTTGTTATGAAGGTAGTTACACGATCAAAGAGTATACATGTCATATATCATATTGAAAGTACACTTAGTAAGAAAATACATACAATGAACACATGATAGGAGTGAAAACAAACTCTTCCATTAGCACCAAATCAGAAAGGTAAATTCAACCTTGTCTCGCCTTTGGCACTATTTTGAAGCCAACTGTCTGGGTTCCTCCAAGAATCCTTGAGGCATCAACTCAACCAATATGCTCTTCCTTTAATGTCCCAAGTAGGGATAAATATACACCCAATAGCCATATAAATAGGAGAGCAATGTTGGAAAAGGAATTTCCATACTAAAGGGGATGTTGCTAAGAGAATATAGGAAAAGGAGGATTGCTAGATGTTGGTAGTGTAACTTTGCACCAAGGGACTTCTCTACTCTCCTTATCCCTCCATGGTTGTTTTATATTTTCCCAAAGAGGTTTGGGTGGTTGAATTTCATTGTGTATGGGCAAGGGTCGTTGGGAAACAATCCCAAGCAAAAAAACCCGCCCGAAAACACATGATTATTTTATTTTTCACCAAAAATGGGGGCATTTGTGGGTCTCACTGAAGAAAGTCATGGATTTTCGTGTGTTGCACTAGGATAACCCGCAGATATGCTCTTAGGGCATGCTTTTTAAATGATTTTTGAAATTCTAGCAAGCATTGGGAAAGGGCTAGGCCATGGCACAAATGCATAGGTGTGGCATTTTGCGTTATAACAGTGTTGATTAAATAACTAACACTAAAAATGATAGCAGCATAATCATTTTTTTGCTAAATCCATTTTGAAGAATTATCTAGAGGTATAGCTTCAACAATTTATAGATCATATTGGTATCAGAGTTTGGTGTTCTTTGAACCTATATTATAAATACTCATAGTGAATATAAGGAGAGTTGCAATCCATTGTTGTCAGGAATAGAGAATAGGAACTAGGAATAACAAACTCTTCACATGAAGAAAATAGGTCAGAATACTTAGAAATTAGAATTGTTTGGTTGGAGTAAAACATAGCAATGATATCTGTTAGCACTCTGTAAATTTTGTCCGGTTGAATAGACAAACGATAAAGGTAACTATTTCAACCTACTTTAGAGTTGGGCACTAGCCTGCTCAACTCAGAGATGGCTCTCTCATGTCACTTGATGTTTCTTTGGAAATTGGTGGATAGATTTGGTTTGTTTTGGGGGGTTTTAATAAAATGACTGGAAAAAAGAAGATAACATTTGGGCTATGGGGTCTGGAATAAATAGAATACATTATCAAAACTAAAAACTATTCAGAGGAAAAGGCTAAATCAGGCAGTGAGTCTGAGTTTATATCTGAAAATTTTGCATGACATCAGAAGAAAAAGAAACACATAACTACATCAGAGAATTATAGAGATGAATTCTGAATAAGTTAAGAAGAGAGAAACATAGTCTAAGTTGCTAAGCCAAGAGCATTAAATAATGAATTTTGGGCCTTTAAATATCCAATTTAGATAGAAGGAAATGTAAATGAATTATAGGCTTACAGGAAATATGTACTATGAGGGGAAAACAAGAATCATATCACTACCAATTAGAATCTTTTCATAAACAATCCAAAATCTGCCTCTGCATTTATATATTCATACTAGCCCCAAAATTTACAAAATTCTTCTTGCACAGAGGGAAGGCTCCTCTTTCTCCATATCTTTATATATCCTCGAGATAATATATATAGAGGAATTTATTGTGGACTTCAAAACGTTCAGACTTCTTGTAATTCTAAAATTAGAGATGAGTTACAAGGAGGAATGATTTATAATAACCGTTATCCTATTTTAAAGGGACCGTTAGGAATAGGTTCATCATATCTAGGCCCTTTTCTTTGACTGCCATCTGTCCAAAACACGCTGAGATGTACTTATTGTAGTCTAAGAATTTACTTCAGCTCAACGATCTCCTTCTTTAGAGTGACCACCCAAGCCGGTTGATTCTCCCCAATGGTTTTAGTCGTTTCGGCTATGTTTTTCGTCTTCTTCCGTTTGCCCCGTTTCTTTTTCACAGCTGGCTTGTTGATGATTAGGTCCTTCATGATGGTATTTAGCCTAACTTATAATCCTTGGTCTATAGCATGTTCCGTATGGAATTTAGTTGCTAATATGCGTGCAATTTCCCTTTCCTTCTTACTAGTAGATAAACCTGCCATGTTACTTGAATGACCTGTTTGACTGGATATGGCTTGATTGACATTGTCCATCTATCCCAGTATCATGGACACCAAGATGTTCCTTTCAGAAATTTAGAGAGTCAATCTTACGAATGAGATGATACCCTCATACTTGAGAATCAGTAGTTATAGAATTCCAATCATGAATCACTGACAGAGTCACTTGTAGGTACGTTGGTTTACCACACTTGGCTAATCCATTTCAAATGATTATCTTTCGAGTTCGTTATATGGCGGCGTTCACCTGACATCATACGGTTGTGAAGTACCGAACGAGTGAAGCGGGGTGATTCCAACCAGCCATCACCCGCCCCATGAGTGGTTGATTTTACATATTGAAACATGTGACATCAGGGCTTTGGCGAAAGTGGTTTTAGGAAAACCATCTTCTGCTCCGATGTATCTTTTGAGGCATCGTGCGTCCATTTTAAAATCCATAATGGTTTTCCCTGGTCCTCCCTTACATGGTTAAGTCTCATGCAAGTTCACCACCAGATATGGGTCCCAACCATTGATCTGGGTCGTTTTACAATCGATAGTCTGTCGAGTTATACCTTTTGCACCTCTGCTATATTTGTCCATACGCCGCCAGATATGTCCTCATCCTCTAAATTATCAATTCTCCAAACTATCACGCGATGATGTGGCTCTTGCTAAATTTCTGAAACTTGGATCTTGTCTGATAATTGTTATGGTGATAACACTATCTAACATGGTATTTCATCTTATGTGAATGAAGTACAAGAAGGAAGAAGAACATGCCACATAATCTAAGTATGAAGAGGAAGATGGTATCCATTAGGATATTGATGGTACATATTTGTTGATGGTAAGAAGCATATAATCTCCACAAGAAATAATTATTTTCTTTCATCGTCTAATGTCCATCCATCTCAGGAGAAAAAATCAAAGTACCCTCTTATTATGGATAAATATATGATGTTGAAAACCTCAATACTTGGCTAAAGTAGCTAGAAGTATATTTCAGCTTGCATAGGGGAAGACATGAACAATGAATTAGCGTATGCATATTTTAGTGGGAGATCTCCCAACACTTTATCTTATGTGAACAACACAAAAAAAATTGATGTCCCATTCTCACCACCAAATTTAGTTCTCATCCTATCATCAATCACAAACTACTCAAAATCAATTGACTAATAATATCAACACATCAAACACTTCAATACCAAATTCAATCAATATCATATTTGAAGAGTTAATGAAAAATAAAAACATACGTGTTTCTCATGTCTTGCATAACAACATTGGAATTGTTGTTGTATTGAGCCTACACTACCATCTAGCCTCTTATTCTTCCAAACCCCCCCACGGATAAATATACTTGAAGTTCTTCTAATGAATAACATATTTGATGAGCAATTGCAGAAGAATAAGATTGGGTGTTGTTGTAGATAAACTTGTCTATGGATAGAAAAGTGCTCACACTAACCTTATTATAGTCAATGACAGATTGTATGATAGACCACTATGGGTTCCACCTAGATCTAATTCATACAAAAAAAAAATCTAAGAGAGACGAGAAGGAGGATAGATTATGTTTTCCCAACGAATATCCAATCATATTCCTATGAAGAAGCTCTTCAGATCCAATTCCATTGCAACCTGTTATACCTACTACTTGCACACAAGGCAAACAACAAACCTTTCTCAAAAAATTTGGCACATGAAGTATAATTGTATGCAAATATATCTCATCTAATACCTCAAATAATATTAGATCTACCAAACATAAATCATAAACATCACATCAATGATTTACACAATGTTTGGATGCGGGAAAGAACATAGATATATATTAATAAAGTGAGTTACAATAAGTATAGATTACCTTGAGTCACTTGTTGAACTCCTTGCTCAAATTTCCTTAAGCTCTCCCTTATCCACCCTTTCTCAATTAGAATAAGTGAATATACTCATTGTATTGCAACAAGAGGATAATGGACTCTCTCTCACCTAGGATTTCAATCTCTCTCAAGCATACCTAGCAGGCATGACAATTTTGGAAGGAAAATGGACAAAAGAATTGGAGGCCTTTCTTCAATTCAAAGAAAATGTTTTGGAGAAAAACTTGGAGTTGGGCCCTTCATTTGGGGAAACAAGCCCGCATTGAATCAAGAGCAAGTTGATAGGGGTGTTGGGGCTTGTTGAGCCCTTTGATCTGATGGAGGATGTGCTGGTGCAGACTGAATAGACAAATAAATCTAACTTGCACCACTCAGAATGGAATCCATTAGCAACAATAAAGAGTATTAGTGATAGTGAGTGACAAAACCTAGGATATGAAGTGTGACTTCAAGTAATTGAAGAGTACAACAGAGAAAGACAAAAAAACTTGGTCAAATCTAAAAAACATATCAATTGGTTCATGAATGAAGAACTAGGAGTAAGATAATGATTTATGAGTTTGAATGAGGCCTCCCAACTATAGGCACACACAAGTGTATAAATGTAAAGTATTTTCCTATTTGGAGGTTGGATATTGAATAGATATGAGTAGGGTATAGCTTATGGGATATTATGTCACATTTTCGATACATTCTTCTATTGTGGAATTGTGAGTGAAAGAATTTTATGTAATAATGTATTGTATTATGTTGGAAATGAATGGAATGAGATCCCCCTTTCAATTTTTGGTTTATTTTATGTTGTATGGTGGTGATGTTCTTTATTTCTATTCTTTATATGTTGTGTTAAATGACAATATTTTGTTTATATAGATGTTTTGTGTCTATACTTGATACATGATGAACTCAACTTCTCAAGAGTGTAGGCATCAGGATTAGCTACCTTGATGGTTGGTAGATGGACTACTATTGGTGGATGGAGGTAGAGATCATAAAAAGAGTTTTTAGAAACATGTTAGTCATTGATTATGCACAATTTCGAGTGCATCTAGGGAATGTCGGTGATGAATGCATGTGCAACTATGATATGCCCTAAAGTCAAATATTGATGAAATGAGCATATTCTTATAGTATGTAATTTTTTCACGATTGTGATTTGGTTACTTGTCCATATTTTATTTGTCTTCCTAACCTGCCTCGAGGATGATTCATTAGACAGAGATGGGAAATTGTTGGGCCCCAATTGTGATGAGTAGTTCGGTTTCTCAAGAGAACTTGTATTTTGTATTAGTGGGTTTATTGTTAGATCATTTATGACTTAATGGCATATAATATTTGGTTATGGACTACTTGATAATTTATGGAAGGAAAGTAGCACATTCATTTCCTTGATTTGTAAATATCAACTACTCCATCATAGGCATTAAACTAGGAGGAATTACAAGAGATTGATTGAGTCAATGGAGATTGATATCTTATTTAACATTCATCATTGGGGTTATCATATTATTTATTCATGATCATATGTGTCTGCATGAGATTTTGAGGGGATTTCATGGACAAGGGAATCCCTCATTGTAGCTAGGTTTCCATGATTAATAAAGCAAGTTTGAAGTTACACCAACTGTGGTGTTGTGTTCTTGATATTGCTACTGCGATTGTGCATCAAAGTATTTGTCCGTTTAATAGTTTTTATTTTATATCTTGGCACCTTAATGTTGCCAACATAGAGAACAATCAGGTGGCAACAACAACCAACATCACTCTCAGTGAAAAATCCAAATTCACCCAAAAATATGGTCGCTTATTCATAAATTTGAGAAACAATTCATCACTTATAAGAGAAATAAAATTCATAGTGTGTATGCAGAGGTGAAGAGGGAAATTACATCTCCTTAAGACACTAAGTAAAGTAGATTTCATGTACACATTATAATTCCCACTTTTGAAAACTTCCAATTTATGTCTTATTCTATAGTAAATGGAATACAGTGAATTCAGCTAGAGTTGAGACAACAAACATAAGATCTCAAGTCATTCTCAAACTCATCCTTTTGGAACTACATTTATGTGGTCAATTTATCATTGAGAACACCCAAGAAAGTGAGGCTTCCAATGCTCTTATATTCCACAAAGAAGTTGGGCTCTTCATCATCAAATTTCAATCTCAATGTAGTGGAGAATTGCATTGTCTTTGGAAAGGCTTGAGTTTGGAGAAATTATTGACAAGAATTTTGGTTGCCTCAATTCCATCATCATCTTTTTTGGATGTCGATAAATGTTGGAAGAAGGATCATTAGAAAAAATAAGAATTGCATCAATATCATAACAAATAAGATGGAATTCAATTTGAAAACATCGAATCTTGGTGTAGTTTTTGCAATAAGCCAAAGAATTTGTTCGACAAAGTAGGGTATTCCCACTAAGGAATAACACCTCAAATAACCACTCACACAACCAGATAAAAGATACATACAATAGTATTTTTATGTGGTTAAAACTATCTAAGAAGGAAACAGTCTATGGCCCCATCCAACGTGTCCACTTGAGGCAATGCATTAATGCAAAAAGTAAATTGTGAATAAGAGTTTATCACAATTGATCATCAACAAATCACCTTTCATGCTCTTTAAATAGATATTATGGACCAATCAACTGTTAATCCACATATCAATATAGTTGTTAATATTGAGGAGAATATGAGTTGTCGGATCACTCTATATCTAGAACATATCGTGATTGTCATATTACATAAATACAAATGCATACTAAAGAAATACACTTTTTCCCTAACAATACATTAGACCAAGTTAATCTTAACTAAATCCTAAGTGTCTAATTATCTTAATAGAATTCAAGGATTCATTCATTAAATCCCAACTTGCATGGACTAAAAACTTGAAGTTGGCTCATAGCTCCATTTGAAGATGCATATTGAAGTTTTGTTGAACTTATGATTATACTGAGAGGGGGGGTTGAATCAATATAATATACATTTTACTTTATTTAACCATTCATCAATCATTTATTAGCTGAGAAACAATAATCACATATAAACTCAAATCACAATGCAAAAAGTTTAACATGAACCCAATCAGAAGAAAACCATAAAAATTATCTTTATAAATTCATGTAGGCACCAACCTACTAGAGACACCAATATTCTTAACTGAGAACCAACTCAACAACATGTAGGCACCTACCTGTTGGAGACACCAATCTCCTCAACTTAGCTCCAACCCACTGTTACAATATTTATAGGCACCAACCTATTGGAGACACCAATCTCCTCACTTGAGCACCAAATCAACAAGATATGCGTAGACACCAATCCAATATCTTCATACACAGAGTACTTTTGGCTTCACCTACATGCTTCATTCCACACATAATCCTTCAAACCCTAGTCACATGTAGCCTTCATGCCCTAACAAGCCTCATAACATCATTCCTAGAATATAATCCCTAATGACAACATCACTGTTACACATCAAAATTACTCACTTTGATAGTGTCGCAAGTTTCGTCATTACAAAGGTTGCAAGTGTCGCATTTTTCTCGCAAGGTCGCAAGTGTCGCATGTTGCTCACAAGTGTCGCATGTGTCAAGGAAGAATACTGCCATGATTCTTATGTCGTGCCTATAACGACATGAGAAAGACACTTGAAACACCTCAAACATTTGATTTGGAAGAGGAGAAATGAGTCAGCAGGCTTGCAAACCTTTTGCCACCTGAAAGCACCTCAAAAATTGAGTTTTGGAGAGGAGCGCTC
>ML805010.1:133252-143772 GCA_009831015.1 Picea engelmannii | reverse complement strand
ATTCAACATCAGTCACATATATGAGAAACACAGAGACAAATATTTCCCGAGGAAACCCATATAGGGTAAAAACCTCTTCTTCTTTATATGATAAGTATTATTTACATTCTTTACATTATCATACATATGAGCACCAACTCATTGTGAGGCTACAACCTCTGTTTTTGCAGGCTGCAACTTGCTGAGAACACCAACTCTTTGTTTTCTCTAGCACCCACTAGAAGGAAGCACCAACTCCCTGGTTTCTCTAGCACCAACTAGAAGGAAGCTACAACTCCCTGTGTTCAAGCATGCACTTGAACCTATGAGGACACCGGTCCTCCCTAGCACCTCCCTACCACCCTGGATTATCAATATGTGTTACTGAAACTTATTACAGTGATATAATGTTTAACAACAGCTTACCAGTCTCATCACTCTTCTGCAATATTTTCACTGCTCTGTCTACCTCACAGTCTTCCTGCACACATCCCTTGCACTTTCTGTTCTTCTATCTTTTGTACTCTATGCACCATTTGTCTTCTATGCCTCCCAATTGTTGCACTCCACCTTATTCTTTGCACATGCATCACTCCCAACAACAACTATACCAATCTCTTCTTTGTTCCATATTCTTATACTCAATGTGCATCTTGTGCATGCTCTGTGTCTCATGGTTCTACATCCTCTACATGTTGAGTGCTCTGCCTGTTCATCATGGAAACTCTTCAGCTTCTCTAGTGGTTTTCCCATGCGTTCAACATCACTGGATGTCATGCTGAGATTCCTCAGCCTCTCTGGTAGTCGAGACTCTTTGTCTTCTCTGGCATAGTCAAGCTTATACTTTTTGCTTCAGTTACAGACTTCAACGCTCATCCACTTGTCGGTCCCTCTAACAATCATCTTCATTCACTAGAAGAAGCTTGGAGACCCTTCAGCTCCTCTGGTGATCACATAGAGGTTTCTTTGAATCCTCTGGCAGAGAGCATCAATGATTTCTAGCAGTTAGACTGCGAGGAGCAACATTAGCCCTCCGATCGTGCCCAAAATCACCTGCACCATTGGATTGACTTTAGGTGATCTTGCGTTTATGTCGCCAATTTGCATTTAGGTATTTCGGGATCCCCGGGGTAAAGATTTGTTTCACTCCATGTCCTGAACCCCGAAACTCCAGAAAAAGGAGTTTGTCTATACTACCTCCTTCCCCCACGGGACCACAGGTGGTGACCACCGTCTAGTTCAAAACTATATATCACAAATTTGCATTTTTGGATTTCGGTGTTTCCATGGTGAAGTGTTCTTGACACCTCCAAGTTTCGGTATCCAAAACTCCAAAATGGAGTCGGATCAAAGGTTCATACTCCTGAGTTTCTCTTTTCTATGAATTCGACATTTCGTGACTTAGGGTTTCACGATTTTGGGACTCCTGAGACAAAGAGTCTTCACTCTTGACTCCTCCAACTCCCAGTCTCCGAAACTTTGGTATGGAGTCTTTATCATTTTGTGACTTCGAGTTTCGCGATTTTGACGTTTTTCCCTTTCGATTCATCGTGACTCCAACATTATCAAATTCATGATCACGAAATCTCCGAAGTGATCGAACAGTTCACATAACCCACTGAAATTTTGGTTGATGGGATTTTGGCGATTTTCCCTTCAAGTTTTTCAGACTCACAATGGTCCCTTTCGACATTTCGGAGTTCCAGATATTGTGATGGTGGAGATTTTGCTTGCTGTGTAAAACCCCGAAATAGAAAGTTTCGATGTGATGTAAACCTCCTAACGTCATACGTGGATTGACACGTGTTGAATAGATGCCACGTGTCACTCTGATTTGTGACTTACATGTGCCCGAAATGTTGAATCAGCTTGACACTTGTCATTCCCTGATTGTGCCACGTGTCCTTAGCTGACATGGTTTGCTGACGTGGTTTGTTGATGTGTTTGTTTTGGGATTTCGTATTTCGACACTTCGGGACTCAAGAAGATGAGAGTCTATGACTTCTCCATTTCTCGGTAACCAAAATCCTGGTATGATGTGCCTGCTTCTGGAATTTCAGCGTTTCACTTTTCGGCACTTTGGGACTCCTGATGTTGAGAGTCTCTGACTTCTCCATCTCCCGATATCCGAAATCCTGGTAGTCGAAAAACTCCGAAATGAAGTTTGACCAGAACTTCGATCTTGCTATTCGATCATCGTTGCATTGTTGGTCTTCCTTGCCTATTTGTTTGCCATCAAATGAACAAGCATACCTTCGCATACTCTCATCTTGTCAAGCCAGTTCTGCATCGCCTTGCCAAAAGACTTATGGTACCCGCCTGGCACATCCCTCCTGTACCCAAGTCATTATTGTTGTTGTACTTTCCATCAATGACAAGCATACACTGCCTATAAAACATGCCAACAATCTCCCCCTTTGGCATTGATGGCAACAAAGGCACCCATGTCCTTTTCTCCCCCTTTGACATCAATGTCAAAGAAAACACACTCCCCCTAAGCTGTTGCATTAATTTTAGGAGGTATCTAATATGCAACCAATACAGGACTCCCCCTAACAGGATGGACTCTCTTAGATGTGAGACGGGATGACACCCAACTTCTATCTGAGATATTCAAATGGTGTCTTGGCTAGGGGTTTAGTAAAGATGTATGCAATTTGTTCTGTAGTGGGAATGTAATGGACCTGAACAATCTGATTGGTGACCTGCTCTCTCAGAAAATGATATTTTATGGGAATATGCTTGGTCTTGGAGTGGAATACATGATTTTTAGACACACTGATGGCACTAGTGTTATCACAATGAATTGGTATCGGTGCAGTGTATTTTACCTCCAAGTGTGCAAGTGTCTGAATTATCCATAATACCTGAGTGCAACAGGTAGCAGTAGCAATGTACTCTGCCTCTATGGTTGATAAAGAAATGGAACCTTTCTTTTTACTAAGCCATGCTACTAAAGAGTCACCTAGGAAGAATGCTCCTCCACTGGTGCTTTTTCTCTCATCGACACAGTTTGCCCAATCTGGATCTGAGTAAGTAGTTAACTGAAAATTTTGATTTCTGGGATACCACAGACCATAAGTCATTGTTTCTTTTAAATACCTGAATATCCTTTTGATAGCTTGCAAATGACTCTGTTTAGGTGCAGCCTGATATCTTCCTACCATTCCTACAGCATGAATTATGTCTGGGTGAGATGCTATGATGTACAACATGTTTCCTATCATTGATTGATATGAGCTTTGATCAACATCAGGTGAATCATCATCCTTGCTTAATTTACATCCAGTTACCATAGGTGTACCCACAGGTTTAGAATCTTCCATTTGAAACCTTTTAGCATTTCTCTTAGATATTTTTCTTGAGAAATGAACATCCCTTCAGACCTTTGAATAATTTGCAGACCAAGAAAAAATGACAGTTCTCCTATCATAGACATTTCAAACTCAGAATCCATGGCATAAGCAAACCATTGTACCAATGAATCCTTATTACATCCAAATATGATGTCATCTACATAGACCAATACGATGAGTAAATCATTATCCTTTGTTTTAATATACAGATTGTTGTCAGTTGTTCCTCTCTTGAACCCTTTGTCTTTGAGATACATATCCAGTCTATGATACCAGGCTTGAGGAGCTTGTTTTAACCCATATAAAGCTTTCTTCATCTTTCATACTAAGTTAGGGTTATCAGACAGTTTGAAACCCTCTGGTTGTTCCATATAGACTTCTTCACTTAAATCTCCATTTAGAAAAGCTGACTTGACATCCATTTGATAGACTTTAAACCTTTTATGACAAGCATAGGCAAGAAACATTCTGATAGCTTCTAATCTTGCTACAGGCGCAAATGTTTCATCAAAATCCAGTCCTTCTATCTAAGCATAGCCTTTACAGACTAACCTTTCTTTGTTCCTGATAACTTGTCCTTGCTTATTCAACTTATTCTTAAAGATCCATTTGGAGCCAATGACGGTTTTACCTTCAGGTCTTTGAACCATCTCCCACGTATTGTTTTTCTCAATATGATCAAGTTCGTCATTCATTGCTTTAACCCAGTGGTCATCTTTGTTGGCTTCATTAAAATTCTTGGGTTCCAACATGGATATGAAAGCTATATGAGATTGTTTAGTGTTTTTGATTAGCTTTCTCCTGGTTTGTACACCTTTGTCTTTTTCTCCAATTATCTGACTTGCAGGATGATTCTTTTGAATGATTCTGGAGGAGGAATTTGCAGTTGACTGCTGATATGAGTCTATCTGAGTGTCTGAGTCTTCATCTGATTCAGAGTCTTCATTTTCTGATTCTTGGACCTGTTCATCTTCAACTTTAGCTGTGTCTTCTGTAGAAGACTCGTTACTGTACACCTCTCTTGCTGGGATTCCTTCATCACTTTTACATCAATGCAATCAACCATTTTATGTGGCCTCTTATTATAGCATCTATATCCTTTACTATTTGTAGCATACCCTAAGAAGATACCTTCATCAACCCTGTCATCATATTTGTCGAGGTTCTCATCATTATTCTTTATGTAGCATTTACTCCCAAATACTCTGAAGTGTTTGATTGAGGCAGGTCTTCCAAACCATAATTCATAAGGTGTCTAGTCACTTTGTGGTCTGAGGTGGGCTTTGTTAAGCACATGGACTACTGTGTGTATTACTTCTACCCAGTAGGTTTGACCAATGTTCTTCTCATTCATCATTGACCTGGCCATTTCCTGTACTGTTCTGTTTTGCCTCTCAACAACTCCATTTTGTTGTGGAGTTCTTGGGATTCTGTATTCTCTCTTGATCCCATGCTCATAGCAGAATTCCTTGAAGTCTCTTGACATAAACTCTCCTCCCCGATATTATCTTATCGCCTTTAACCTCTTGCCTGTTTGAGTCTCTGTTAAAGCCTTAAATATTTTAAACTTCTCAAATGCTTCAGCTTTTTCTTTGAGAAAGGAAACCAAAGTAAGTCTGGAGTAATCATCGATAATCAACATGAAGTAGTTTTCTTTCCCTGTGCCTTCCTATCTTGATGGTCCACACAAATCCATATGAACTAGTTGGAGTGGTTTCTCTGTTGAAGTAAATCTCTTGGACTTAAATTGTGTCATGTTTTTCTTCCCTACTTGGCAGGGTTTACACATTGAATCTTGGGGCTTTGATATCCTCGGAAGATCTTTTACTGCCTCGAGTTTTTTGAGTTTGATTAAGTGGTCAAAGTTTAGATTTACAAGTCTCCTATGCCATAACCAACTTTCATCATGTCTTCTTAGATGACATTCTTCTCTATTTTCTTTCAGCACATATACATTATTTTTTGTCCTTATGCCTTTGGCCACCACTTGTCCCGAGGTTACAGATTTTATCTTGTAGTCCTTGGATGTGAACACCACTTCACATCCTCTGTCACATATTTGACTTACACTAAGCAGGTTCTGTTTCAGCCCATCTACAAGTAGAACATCTTGAGCTTTTCCTTTTCCATTACTTAAGCTCACCATCCCTTTACCTTTTATTTTCCCTGGAGCATCATTTCCAAAAGTTACGTTTCCTGATTTGCTTTCACTTAGAGAAAAAAAATTCCCTTTGTCTCCTATGATGTGTTTGGAGCATCCACTATCTATATACCAGGGGTTCGTTTTTCTTTGGGCTGACAACACTAATCCACACTTGTCACTTTCTTTCTTCTTCCAAAACTTGACATTTTCAGCAGGGGAATTCAAATCTGGTTCATAGTTCCTTAATCGACAGTCAACAGATTTATGTCCATAGTTATGACAGATGTAGCATTCAATCTCATTGTTCAGTAGGTCAAAATTATTGTTGCAGCGTTGTCTACTCATTGACTGTTGATTATTTCTTGACCTCCTTAGTTGCATGTCCCTAGACTTAAATTGGCAATTTGCAATCTGTGACAGTTTGTTATTTGGCTGCATCATTCTCTGTTGTGGCAAATATTTATTCCTTTCAAATCTTAATTGCTCATGTCTAAGTCTTAAGGAACAATTTACAACTTTTTGACCAAAATTATAACAGTAGAAGCAATAACCATAGAAAAATTCTTTGTACCTGGAAAGTGGTTGTCTTCTTTGAGAAAATCTATTTATTCCTTGCTAATGATGTCTTTCAACAGAGAGGGCATTGTTTCTTTGTTCTACAAATTCAGTCCTGGCACCTTTTTCTTTACTCGTCCTGGGCAGCTGGTTGTCTTCCTTTGTTTCTGCAGGTTTGTTGTTGTCATTGGTTGTACTTTTGACAAACTTGATAGGTTCTTCATTTCTTGGCTTACCACTGCTTGATCCCTCTTCATAACCCAAACCAGTTTTCAGCTTTGGATTCCTTTACTGATTCAGAATGGTGGTTAATCCTTCTGAGGCTTTGATACTTGACAGATTCTGATTGTACAAGGCTTGAAATTCCTCCATCTCTTTCCTAGTTTTCACTACTTCTTGTTCTAATGCTTCACATCTTGACTTATTTTCTGATAACTATTGTTTCAGAATGTCTTTGATTTTCTTTACCTCTTCCAATTCAACTTTTAGTAGGACAAGGTCTTTATCAGGTTCTTTACCGTTTTTCTCGAACTGTATCAGCAATTGTCTTTGCTTTTTGTTCTTGATTCTTAGTCTATCAATCTCTTCCAGTGCACTGATCAGTTCTCCCTCCATGTCAACCACAACTTCTTCTTCATTAACATCACTCCCTGTGTTGTTATTATCATAGTCCTCTTTGGCCATAAGTATGAAGTCATTTAGTTTATCTTCAATAGATGAATCATTGTCTTCATCATCTGAAGGATCATCATCATTGTTTACACAAAGACTTTTCTTCTTAAAGTTATTCTCTTTAAAGAAATTTTTGTGTTTGTACTTCTCCTCATCATCACAAGTCTGATCCTTTCCTTTGTGGGGACATTTATTTGCAAAATGACCTATCCTACCACAGTTGAAGCATTTGAAAGGCAGTTTACCTTTGTATTTTCCTGATCCCTTCTTCAGTCTCTTCACAAATTTTTCTTCAATTTCATCGGGCTTAGAATCCTCATTCTTGTCTACTTTGAATGATGCTTCTCTAGAGGTGGGTTTATCTTTAACTATTCTCATTTCATAAGCAATCAATGTTCCTAGAAGTTGATCAAACTCCAAGGTTTTTAGATCATTAAGTTATTCTATAGAAAAGACCTTTGGGTTGAACCTATCTGGGAGAGGTCTCAAGATTTTATGTACAAAAGAAGGTTCCTCAATTGTTTCACCAAGTGCTTTCATTGCATTTACCATTTCTTCTACTCTTAGAAAGTATTTTCCAATTGTTTCATCTTCCTTCATCTTCAGCTGTTCAAACTGTATTCTATAGGTTTGAAGCTTGGCGTCCTTTACCTTCTCATTACCCTCATAACTGCTAATGAGTTTGTCCCACATTTCTTTGGTAGTTCCTAGGTGCATAACTTTTACGAATTCTGCTTCTGCAAGCCCACTCAAGATAGCATTCATACCCTTAGCATTGAAGCTAAATTCTAGTTTTTCATCCTTATTAGCTAGCACAATTGGCTTTAAATAACCAGTATCTACCACATCCCAGACATCTGTACCTAAAGCCATTATGTAGGTTCTCATTCTAACTTTCAGGAAGGCAAAGTTTGTTCCATTGAACAAAGGGGCCTTATTGGTTGAATTTCCTTCATGGTTTGACATGTTTAATCTCTAGGATCTACCCTTAGATAAAACGGGCCAGCTCTGATACCAATTGTTGGACAACTGAGAGGGGGGGTGAATCAGTTGTTACCGTGCTTAAACAATTATGCTTCTTTTAAAATCTTTACAAGGCACTCAATGATGATCACAATAATGCAGGGAAATAAACAATGGCAGATTCATCATCAGTCACATATATGAGAAACACATAGACAAATATTTCTCGAGGAAACCCATAGAGGGTAAAAACCTCTTCTTCTTTATATGATAAGTATTATTTACATTCTTTACATTATCATACATATGAGCACCAAATCATTGTGAGGCTATAACCTCTGTTTTTGCAAGTTGCAACTTGCTGAGAGCACCAACTCTCTGTTTTCTCTAGCACCCACTAGAAGGAAGCACCAACTCCCTAGTTTCTCTAGCACCAACTAGAAGGAAGCACCAACTCCCTAGTTTCTCTAGCACCAACTAGAAGGAAGCTACAACTCCCTGTGTTCAAGCACCCACTTGAACCTCTGAGGACACCAGTCCTCCCTAGCACCTCCCTACGACCCTGGATTATCAATATGTGTTACTGAAACTTATTACAATGATATAATTTTTAACAACAACTTACCAATCTCATCATTGTTCTGCAATATTTTCGCTGCTCTGTCTGCCTCACAGTCTTCCTTCACACATCCCTTTCACTTTCTGTTCTTCTATCTTTTGTACTCTATGCACCATTCCTCTTCAATGCACCATTTGTCTTATGTGCCTCCCAACTGTTGCACTCCACCTTCTTCTTTGCACATGCATCACTCCCAACAATGACTACACCAATCTCTTCTTTGTTCCATATTCTTATACTCACTGTGCATCTTGTGCATGCTCTGTGTCTCATGGTTCTGTATCCTCTACATGTTGAATGCTCTGCCTGTTCATCATGGAAACTCTTCATCTTCTCTGGCGGTTTTCCCACATGTTCAACATCACTGGATGTCATGTTGAGATTCCTCATCCTCTCTGGTAGTCGAGACTCTTCGTCTTCTCTGGCATAGTCGAGCTTATACTTTCTTCTTCAGTTACAGACTTCAACGCTCATCCACTTGTCAGTCCCTCTAAAAATTGTCGTCATTCACTGGAAGAATCTTGGAGACCCTTCAACTCCTCTGGCGATCACATAGAGGTTTCTTCGAATCCTCTGGCATAGACCATCAATGATTTCTAGCAGTTAGACTGCGAGGAGCAACATTAGCCCTCCGATCGTGCCCAAAATCACCTGCACCATTGGATTGACTTCATGTGATGTTGTGTTTATGTCACCAATTCACATTTCGGTATTTTGGGATCCCTGGGGTAAAGATTTGTTACACTCCATTTCCTGATCCTCGAAACTCCAAAAAAAGGAGCTTGTCTATACTAGCTCCTTCCCCCACGGGACCACCGGCTAGTTCGAAACTATATATCACAAATTCGCATTTCGGGATTTCAACGTTTCTGTGGTGAAGTGTTATTGACACCTCCAAGTTCCGGTATCCAAAACTCCGAAATGGATTCAGATCAAAGGTTCATACTCCCGAGTTTCTCTTTTCAGCGAATTTGGCATTTCGCGACTTTGGGTTTCGTGATTTCAGGACTCCTAAGACGAAGAGTCTTCACTCTTGACTCCTCCAACTCCTAGTCTCCAAAACTCCAGTATGGAGTCTTTATCATTTCGTGACTTCGAGTTTCACGATTTCAACATTTTTCCCTTTCGAGTCATCATGACTCCAACATTATCAAATTCATGATCACAAAATCTCCGAAGCGATTGGACGATTCACATAACCCACTGAGATGGATGGTTGATGGGATTTCGACAATTTTCCCTTCAAGTTTTTCAGATTCACAATGGTCCCTTTCGGAATTTCGGAGTTCCAGACATCGTGATGGTGGAGATTTTTATTGCTGTGTAAAAATCTAAAATACAAAGTTTCGATGTGATGTAAACCTCCTGACGTCATACGTGGATTGACACGTGTTGAATAGCTGCCACGTGTCACTCTGATTCGTGACTTACATGTGCCCGAAATGTTGAATCAGTTTTACACTTGTCATTCCCTGATTGTGCCACGTGTCCTTGGCTGACGTGGTTTGTTGATGTGTCTATTTCAGGATTTCGTATTTCGGCACTTCGGGACTCGAGACGATGAGAGTCTATGACTTCTCCATTTCTCGATAACCAAAATCCTGGTATGATGTGCCTTCTTCTGGAATTTTTTCGTTTCACTTTTCGACACTTTGGGACTCTTGATGTTGAGAGTCTCTGACTTCTCCATCTCCCGGTATCCAAAATCCCGGTAGTCGAAAAACTCTGAAATGAAGTTTGACCAGAACGTCGATCTCGCTATTCGATCATCGTTGCACTGTTGGTCTTCCTTGCCTGTTTGTTTGCCATCAAATGAACAAGCATACCTTCGCATACTCTCATCTTGTCAAGCCAGTTCTGCATCGTCTTGCCAAAAGACTTCTGGTGCCCGCCTAGCACATCCTTCCTATACCCAAGTCGTTATTGTTGCTGTACTTTCCATCAATGACAAGCATACACTGCCTATAAAACATGCCAACAATGTCCTCTATTATTCCATAGCTTGACACATATTGAACCTACAATCTGTACGCACAGTAATGAGAGGAGATGAGGTGGGATTATATCAAGGAAATTGAATGGCCGTTGAGTTGAGTTCAATTTGCATCAAAACTTGCATAGAATAACTATCAAAGGATAAGCTATCATTGGAATTTAATATTATCATTGGCATTTTGGTCTTGAGAAATCTTATGAGAATTAGAGGGTTGTATAAAACTATTTTTGTGAGCAT
>ML805010.1:105654-120365 GCA_009831015.1 Picea engelmannii | reverse complement strand
ATGTGCTGATGATTGACGGTGCTTCAAAGGGTAACCCCGGAAATGCAGGGGGAGGTGGTGTTCTTTATTATCCGGAAGGAAATTTAGTCCTCTCCTTCGCTTGGGGACTTGGTCTTCTCTCCAACAACTCAGCGGAATACCTTGCTCTATGGCAAGGCCTCAACCAAGCAAGGACTCTACTAATTCCAAATCTGGTGGTATTTGGGGATTCCAGGATCGTAATTCAATCCTTGGTTGGAAGAAAAAGGCCGAGTCACCTCCCTCTGTCTCAGCTCTTCTCCAGAATCCTGAACCTAGTGAGGGAGTTCGATCAAGTCAAATTCTATCATGTGCTAAGAGGTCTAAATCAGCAAGCTGATTTCGAGGCAAATGTAGGCTCCTCCATGGAAAAAGGGGAAATCAAAATCAATGGAAGGGACTCTTTCTGCCCTATCCCGTAGTCTGTTTCTCTATGTCATTGACAGATCAATTCCTATCACCTCTTGAAAGGGGTTGTCACTTCTGTTCAAGGAATCCAAGGTACCCTGTATCAAAGGCAGTCCCCCTGTTGCAAAAGAACTCTCGTGATCAAGGAAGGTAGGACCGGTATCACAGTAAAGATACAGAGATCCCAGTTGTCAGGATCACTCTGCAATCACTCTCAGGCAAGAAACGATCTTGAATTAACACTAAGTGGAAGCTGGAGACCAATAGGAGAACGGACTTCTGGCAATCCTCTCTCTGCCAGGCTCATCCCCCCTGCTGTTGGAAACATCGAAACGTTGATTAGAAATGAAGGGCATCTTAGTAAATCTGGGAAGCAAGGTATAGCCTCAGGCAAAACCATCGAAGCTTGGCTCATTACGATCCACTTGGTATTAGTCAAGCTGCATCGATTCTCATGCCAGAAGATCGGAAGTCATAGCAGACTCCAAAAGATCGAAAACACTCAAGACATTCAGGAGATTCACTGCGCTGCGTTTGGAGATCTGAAGGCACTGAGTTTGGCTGTTGTTGTAGCTGCATTTGGCTGTTGCTGTAACTCTGTTTGCCCGATGAACTCTAGCCCTGTATGTCAGCTCTTTTGCTCCGTTCAGAAAAATGTAACAAAACGTCAAAGCCCAGAGCTCTGTATCCAGGGAGATCTGTCCTGAACCCAGGCAACCAGGAAATGTAATGTCAGTAGACTCTGTTTGATTGTAAATCTCGGGTAGTCTTTTTGCCAATTTTAATAACAAAGACCCATAGCCGTTATAGTAAAAAAAAAAAAATGATTAATTCAATTACGATTTCATTTGTTTCAATTTACACACAAGTTTTGATTTGATTTGCAAATAGCATGATCATTTGTATATGTTTAATATAGTTCTATTAATTTGAAAAAACGATCATGTTGATTTTGTTTGGATTCGACAATGATTTTATCGATGGCTGAAGCAACATAAACTATTTGTGTCGATTGGAATTGGTTCATGAAAATCATTTCATTACTATTGAATTATCTAAAGCGGTTTTGTTTACCCTAAATTGGTGATAACAAATTGAACAGAGTGCATGCATCTCTGTTATCATTCGATTGATCATGATTTAGTTTGTTCCAATGTGCATACAAGTTTCGATTTGAATGATTCTTCTGTTTCTAATTAGCAATCAAATATTGTTCAATAGTATGAATATATTCTTTAAGATTTGAATTGATTTTGAAATGATTATGTGTTTAATTTAGACCAGCTACAGAATCGCCAGATTCTGTAGCTAGTCTTACAAATTAGATTTTTGTCAATTTTATCAATAAAATATCCTCTTAACTTGTCTATTTTTGTCCTCTTTCAGGTGCATACGAATTACAATGATCAAATGGGCACGTTGTAGCAGTTTAGGAGATACTTTGGATATGGTTTTGTTTTAGGTTGTTAGCTTGAGTTAGAAACTTGGGATATTATCCCTAGATTTTTGTAAACTATTTTGATAATTCCCACAGGGATGTTTTACCCTGTGGGAGGCCTTTAAATACTTGTCATTTTTTGTAATAAACCCATCATCATCACTGTGGGGAGAACCAGACTATGGATTTATGATTCAGACTGAGATGAAAGTTGATGTCTTGTAACAACTTTCGCTTTCAATATATCAAACTTTTGTTTCAGGTTTTATTCATGTCAGTTTGCAATTAATTATCGACTACTTTAGCTATCATAATTCATCGCATGTTGATGTGATTTAATTTAATGTGTTATCCATATCTGATCTCTCTTATTTAAAAAATACAGCAATTAGTTTGTTTCAGTTAATGAATCACAGATTTCTCTTCTTCGTTAATTGAATCATTTTGTATAAGTCCTTGCACACAGATTTATCTAGCTGTGACGATTTGTAAATTATAAGATTGCTGTAATTTTTATGTCTTGTTTGTTCTGTTATCGATATTCAAAAGAGCACTGTTGCTTACTGTTTACTAGAGGCTTGCAGAGGATCTGATGCGGGTTTCCTCCCATCGAACAATTGAACTAGATTCTTTATGCAGGACAAATTGGAAAACGTTATTACATGTTAGCTTATTAGTGTTATTTAAGTAGTTTAGATAGATATATGTATAGTTTAGATTTGTAGTTAGAGTTAGTGTTTTAGTTTCTTAGCTTAGGTAGATTAGTTTTTATTTTATTTCTTTTTCATAAAATTATAAAATCAAAAAACAATAGTTCCGCTGTCTTAGGACAGATTACAAATGAGTTTTGCAGGTTTTTATTTAAATATGTAATATGTAATTTGTAAATATTGTACATTTGTAATTGAATTTGATTATGTTGGTAATTGAACATTTGATTTTATAGAATTAAAGTTATTATAGTATTAGATAGTAAATTGTATATAATAGTTTAGATTTGTTTATTAGTTTGTTTTAATTGTCATTTTTATTTAGATTAGTTTATTTAGTGTAGTTTTATTTTGTTTTTCTAGGACTTAGATCGGCTAACGGAGCCGCTAAACCTGTCAGGGTGGGTTATCCCAAACGGCTTGGGTTATTTAGACAACCTTGGACCGGATCCACTCTTCAAGTTGGCGAGCGTTCATTTTCACCCGTCAACAAATGGCGCTAGAAGGAAGGCCTGAAATTAATTAATGGCACGAGGCGGTCGTAAGACTCCTCCCCCACCTAATCGCTCACATATAGTGACAAGAATTCATTTGAACGATAACGTTCTCCCTCAAACAACAACCACATCAAACGACGATCCACACATCACAGTTGAGCCAACAACCCCAAATCCTACAGGTGGTGACATACAAGAGATTGTCTGCCAATCTCTCATAAGAATGCATATTTCCTTAGCCCGTTTGAGGCAACCAAATCGACCTTTGGACCAACCTTTAGATTTATCTGATATCAGAGAGAAACTCGGAGGCACTAACCTCACTGTGAACCCTACAGATCCAATCCTCACTTCTGCTGCAGGAAGATCTGGAATACCTCCATCACCACCTCCATCATCTCCTTCTTCTTCTGGAGGAGATTCTTTTGACGAAGGTAGTTCCCCTTCTCAGCCTTCCACACCCACTAAACCAATGGCCAACTAGAACAATCCCGCTAGACCTTGGCTCGACCAGGATGCCGTAGCTGTACCTGGAGCTCAGCATCCCTTACCTAAACATCCGGAGAAATGGTGTCTCAAGTTTGACCCTGACTCAAAACAGATCACTGAAGATCACATTAAACAGTTTATGTTAGCCATAAGACTCTGCAATGTCGAGCATGAATACGTAGTCTATAGGTTGTTCCCCTATACGTTAGAGGGCAATGCCTCTACATGGTACTTTTCCCAACAACCCCATACCATCGTGTCTTGGGAAAAGTTTGAGTCATGCCTTTTGGAAAAGTTCGGAGACGGTAAGCCTCCAGAAGTCCTAGTCATGGACCTTTCTAACTTAAGAATGAACCCAAAAGAAAACGCTAAAGACTTCAATCAAAGATTCTTAACACTTAAGAACCGAATTCCTACAGATTCGATGCCTGCCGAGAATCTTATAATAGCATACTACACTAAAGCCTTGCATCAAAGTATAGTTATTTGGGTTAAACGATCTAAGAAAGCCACGTTGTTAGAAGCCTTTGAGGAGGCCAACCAGATTGAAAAATACATACTTAGTCTTAAAGACTCTACTAGAAACGAAACAGAGACTAGTTCATCTTCCAAAAAGAAGATCGAAATCCTCCCTAGACCTACCCAAAGTAAAGCACAACCTGAAAGATCGGATTTAGAAAAATTAACTAAAGTTGTTCAAAAATTGTCAAATCAAGTTATAGACTTGAAATGGACAACCGAAGAAGATTCTACAAGAAAAGGGCCTTACAAGCCCCCATTCCGGAAGCCTTTTCCCACCAATCGACCTAATCCAACCACAGAGGGCCTTAATCTAGAAAGTCTGCATTATTCCCTTCAAACAATTCTAGAAGCCCAGGATAACTTGGTGCCTCCTAAGATTCCCGAGGAGGTAGTTGAGAAAGAGACAGTTCAAGAAGAAGAGCCTTCTCCAAACATTTTTGGACACTTCTCGGATAGCATCTTTCAAGCTAACTTCGAGACGGTTCATCCCTACAATACTAGGAGTAAGACAACAAACAAACCTTCTTCCGAAAACACTACGACTTCGCCTCCAAAACAATCTAAACCAGCTGAGACTAAACAGAGTCATGTGAACCCCAACTTAGATTACAATGTAGTTGAAGACCTCAAAAAGTTAAGGGCTAACATTTATGTTTATGAGTTACTAAAATTTCCATTTCTGCTACAAAAAATGTTACAGAATATCGCAGAGAATGGAAAAAATGGTAATTCAAACAAGGTTGTTCAGAACAAATTTCCTCAGAAGACTTCAACTAAAAATAATCCTGATCCTCAAGACAAAGGAAGCCTTCCTATAAATAATGTAAATAATGTAGATAAAGTAGCTTTAGAAACTGCGAGTAAAAAGCCACAAACTACCACCCTTAACACTCGCAGAATGTACCTCCATTTTTGTTGACTTTCAAAATCTTTAATAGAAACGTGCACAATTGTATGGTAGACTCAGGAGCGTCATCCAATGTGATGCCATGGTGTGTATGCCAGAATATTAATGCCGAAGTTGAACCATCCACTTTAAAAATCATCCAACTTGATCGAACCAGTGTTAAAGTTGTAGGCGAATTAAGAAATGTACTTATAAGATTATCGTCTAACCCCAAGGTTCATCAAGTCATTGATATTATTGTTGTGGATATTCTAGAAGTGTATGGTCTGTTTTTAAGCAGGGACTGGTCGGAGCAGCTACACGGCTATTTCGCGACAGATTGGTCTCACCTATGGCTTCCAGAGAACAACAAGCCTAACAAGATCAAGGTAAATCGTGAACGCTACCTTAAGTTCACGGTCACAGATTTGAATGATCCCAACGAACCATTTACACCTTCTGCTGATTCACCCGAAGTACAAGGGATGGATACCTTTTTCGGCAATTTCATGGCCGAGGCTTCAGCTATCACCAACCCAGAACAACAGTCCGAGATTGTAGCATACATGCAGCTAGCAGCTTCTACACAATGGTCTCATGTACCCGATGAAAATCAAATTTGGTCTCTTTATTTTGATGGGTCAAAGTCCAAAGAAGGAGCTGGTGCAGGTTGTGTCATTATTGATCCCACAGGTAACAAAACATTGATTGCATGTAGGCTAGAATTTGAATGTACTAATAACACTGCAGAATACGAGGCTTTACTGCAAGGTCTCAGAAAAGATTTAGATATGAACATTCAAAACTTGACTGTCTTTTGCGACTCCGAAATCGTGGTTAGACAGGTAAGAGATCCTATCCACTGTCTTTCTCCCCATCTTAAAAGCTACCAATCCGAGGTATGGAATTTAATGAATAAATTTTCTTCTTTCAATATAAATTCTATTCCTAGATTGAATAACTCTGAAGCAGATCTATTAGCTAACGTAGCTTCTAAACTCTTTCCTGCAGAAGGCTTATCCCCAGACGCATTCTCCATCGAAATGTTGTTCAGGCCATCCGTTCCCGACAACATCATGAACTGGAGAGTCGTCGACGATGATCAACAGATTATTAGCTTCTTGCATATGGAAGAAACTTTTCGAGGCGTGGTGATAGACGAACGCACGCACGACAACAATTTGTGCAATTTCACGGTAATACCAGATCCGAGAACTCCTGAATCTTCATCGGACATGGTAAATTCGATCCCTAAATCTGTAGTTAGATTAGAGAAATTCTATGATCTTCAAGATAAATTCAAAAAATCGGTCAACTGTAAAACCAATAGTTCTTCATTATCATATGAAAAGGTAAACTTAGGAACTAAGGACAATCCACAGTGCATTAATCTAGGGGTAGGATGTTCTGAACAAGAAAAAGATACATTTATTAAATTGTTCAAAGAATTTAAATATGTCTTTGCATGGACGTATGACGACCTTAAAACTTTCGACCCTAACATCATACAACATGTCATTCCTATGAAACCCCAAACCTCACCCTTTCAACAGAAATTGAGAAAAATGCACCCTAAGCTTGAACCGACCGTTAAAAAAGAATTAAATAAACTCTTAAATGCTAAGATTATTTTCCCTGTTAGGCACACTCAATGGGTTTCTAACCTTGTCCATGTCCGGAAGAAAAGTGGGGAAATCCGACTATGCGTCGATTTCTGAAACCTTAATAGAGTGTCTGATAAAGACAACTATCCTGTCCCACCCATGGAACAGATCCTTCAACAGGTATCTGGTTCTGAGAGGCTATCTTTATTGGATGGTTTCTCGGGATACAACCAAGTCCTGATGTCTCCACCAGACCAACTTAAAACTACCTTCCGCACCCCATGGGGCACCTACGCTTATCGAAAAATGCCCTTTGGATTGATTAATGCCGACGCCACTTTCTAGAGAGTGATGGACATCGCTTTTCGGGGCTTAATAAATCAGTCCGTCGTAGTTTACTTAGATGATGTGACTGTATTTTCAAAAAACAAAACCGATCATCTAGCTCATTTAAGATTCGTTCTGCAGCGATGTCGTAAATACGACATTTCCTTGAATCCTAAAAAATCCATCTTTGCAGTAGAACAGGGTAAACTCTTAGGATTTATTGTGTCGAGCTAAGGGATGATTATCGACCCCGAAAGGACTCAAGTCATCTCGAAGCTTCCCCCTCCTACATCCAAACAATCTATGCAGTCTTTCTTAGGCCAGATAAACTTTGTAAGGAGATTCGTCCCCAGTTTCTCCGAAATGGACAGACCTTTACAGAATCTAATTAAGAAAGGCGCCCAATATCATTGGGGAGCCTTAGAAAATCAAGATTTTAGTGAGATAAAGAAGGCCATAATAGACGCTCCTTCTCTCATGAGCCCCAAATTTTCGTAAGACTTTACGCTTTATACTTTTGCTTCTGACTGTTCCTACGCCGCCATCCTAACTCAAAAGAACGCTGAAAACAACGAAGTACCCATTGCCTTTATGAGCTCTGCTTTCAAAGGCGCTGAAATTAATTACCCAGCGGTAGATCAGCAAGCCTACGTTGTTTTTAAAGAAGTCAAGCATTTTCGGTCTTATCTTTTGAAATCGAGGATGAAAGTTATTGTCCCTTATCCAGCCATCAGGAACCTATTAGTGCAGAAGGAACTAGGAGAAAAGAGGGCTAACTGGGTTACCTCCTTGCAAGAGTATGACATAGAAATTACCCCAGCTCAAATAGTGAGAGGCCAAGGGTTATGCAATTTAGTTGTTGATTCAGCAGCAGGATAGCAAGAAGAAAACAATATGTCAAACCTAGGACAACACAATCAAAATGCAGTCTGTTGTGCACAAAACTCGGTCAGTCCTTGGTATGATGACATAAAATTCTGTCTTGAACATGGATCAACCCCCCGTCACTTGGATCCCACTAAAAGAAGAGAGTTGATATTAAAGTTTTCCTCCTTTCATTTGGTTAATGGTATCATGTTTCATCAAAATTTTGATGGTGTACTGATGCGCTATCTTGAGAAAGACGAAGCAGAAAAAGTCTTAGTAGAATTGCATGCAGGAGAAGTTGGTGGTCATTTTGGCAGTGACACCACTGTCCATTAGGTTTTGATAGTCGGTTATTACTGGCCCACGCTTTTTAGAAACGCCCATGCCTTGTGTCGTAAATGTATTATTTTTCAAAAAGTGTCAGGGCGGTTACAGAAACCAGCCTTTCCTTTGCAGCCCGTTTCAGTAGACTCTCATTTTCAACAGTGGGGCCTTGATATCATAGGTCCAATCAACCCGCCATCCTCTTAGAAACATAAGTTTATCATAACAGCCACAGATTATTTCACCAGGTGGTCTAAATCTGTCGCGTTAAGAACTGTGAATACCAGTCAGATAATTGCCTTTTTAAATTCGAATATTATCACTCGTTTTGGTATCCCTGATCGTTTAGTATTCGATAATGCTTCTTACTTTTCCTCTCTAGAGATGAGCGAGTTCACTTTGGAAAAAGGAATTAAATTGAATTATTCTGTTAGTTATTACCCCCAGGGAAACGGATTGGCAGAGTCAACAAATAAGAATCTGATTAAAATCATCAAGAGAACGGTCGCTGAAAATCACAAAAACTGGCACAATGCACTATTAAACGCGCTTTGGGCTGATAGGGTAACACCAAAAACTGTTGTAGATAACTCTCCTTTCTTTCTCGTTTATGGAAGAGAAGCAATTCTTCCACCACACATTCTTCTTCCCTCGCTTCAGCTATCGCAGAAAATTCAAGAAGAAGACTGCCCCCCTTTAGAAAACCGAATTAACGCTTTGATGAAGCTAGAAGAGGTAAGAGCCCAAGCTAAACGTAAGTTAGATTAGCATCAACTAGTAGTCAAAAGTTGGTTCGATGCTAACTCTGCCTCTGATAGGAACTTCGAACTAGGTGATCTTGTCTTGAAATGGGACAAACCGCATGAAGGAAAGGGAGAGCACACGAAATTTCAAAACTTATGGCTTGGACCGTTTTTAATTGTTGAAAAGTTGGGTCCCAGTTCTTTCCGATTGCAGAATCTAGAAGGGCAGCCTGACACCTATCCGGTGAATGGCCAAGCCCTGAAAAGATACTTTTCTTGATGACAACCATTGTATATTATGTATATATTTTTCTTTTGTTTGCTTTGCTTTTGTTGTTTTGTTTTTGATTTCTCCTTTGCGTTTATCAGCTTTTGTTTTTGTTTTGGAAACACATACCTGTATACTGAGCTATTCAGACAAAGAAAACAGAAAATTCCTTCACTAAAATGACTGCTAAAAAAATTGTATAAACATCAATTGTATACTTCTGAAATTTACATCTGTGTTGGCAAAAAAAACTGTTGTTTGAAAGAAGTTAATTGATTTCGATCTCTGAGTGAAGCATGTCATGATCATCTATTATATTTTTACGTTGTCCCTATTCCTTAAGGGAATGACTCAGAAGATGTCTCCCTGCCTTAGAAAGTTGGTTCTATAAATAAACCATCTCTGGATCCTAATAAAGGACAGTTCTAAAAAATTCTGATGAGGTCTAAAAAAAAAAAAGTGTTGAAATATCATAATTTTCAACGTCACCCCGCTCGACTATATATCTTTAAAAAACAAAATAAATCAATAAAAGAGTTGTGGGAAGTGCTTGTAAACCCGTTGGGATGTTGAACAGGTCTCCTGGCAATGGGTAAATGCATGCATGATGCCAAGACAACTTCATTGGGGTACTGAACAGGCCCGCTGACAGCGAAGCAATGTCGGGTATATAAAAATTCATAAATATGGAACCTCTTGACCTTAAAATGTCCTTTATTCTGATCCGAAACTTCTTGGCAGGATACAGATATCAGACTGGGTTAAATGGAAACCCTGTCGAGGCTATGGATGCCTGGTGGCAGCAGTGGCTCTGTCAACAGTATTGGGGATTTTATCTTTAATATCGTGGCTCGCTTGTCTTAAGAATGTTATCAGTTTTCATCCGTTAAACACTGCTGGAATCTGTGGTTAATCAAGATGTTTACACGATTTTTCTGGTTGTTATTTTTGAGTTAGAATTTTTCTCGTTATCCTAATATGAGTTTGTTCTTTTTGGCAGAGATAACTACTTCTACCAGTGTGTTGTCATTGTTGGCAACCAATTCGCATTTTCTATTGTCCTTATAAGTTGCCTACACCAGTGTTTTGCAAACCTCGATTTTCGTCGCAATCCTTGAATAGAACGACACTATTATTTTTTGCGCTATTTGCACACTTACCTTAGTTCTTGTTTTCACAACTACAAGCGTGAAAACTTGGTTTTCAAAGTCTTATTAAAATCTTCACTGGATTGTTGTAATCATCCTTGTCGATATGCCCATTGCGTTTCCAATTTACTTATCGTTATACAGTTGGCAAGACCCCTTGATTTGTACTCATTTGGCATTTTTATTTGTTAATATGACTTCATTTTACAAGACTGTAATGATATTCTTTTGATCGAGTTTGTGATGCATTGGTTATTTGATTTATATGTTCTTTGATCGATTCACTTGACACATTGGTTTCAAGAAAACACATTTGTGTTGTGGTAAGACCCTTTGTATAAATCATTTCATACAACACATAGTTCATATAATCATACCCTTGGTGTGATTTCAATTTATTGCTTTGGTTTTGAAACTATAACTATTGCTCACACAAATGTTTAATCCACTTACCATAGATTTCATTAGTTGATTGAATGGCGTAGTTTTAACCTATGCAATAGTGGGTTGACTAGTTATATGCTCCGGCGGTTGTACTATGGAGATGACTATTTTGCATGGGTCGAAATAGCTCCACCACCTTCGCACAATTTGTCATTAATGTTTTCCCCCTATCCCGTTTCACCTTTGCTAGTTTCGGGTAAGCCTGTGAGTGTTCTTCCCCTGCGTATGCTGTGTTCAAACCCTGGCCCGTTCACCTCACTCACCGTGTGCTCCTATCTATGGCACTGGTGGTGCGCATAGAACCAAACGGTAGTCAAGCTCTGTTACTGTTCGACGATGATCGAAAGGATTTAGAAGACAGTGGTTGGCTCGTGTTTATACAGAGGTTCGAGGGCTTCAACCTTTCGGTTGCCCAACAATTCGCCCTCACCTTTGATGGGTGTAGGGCTAAAGTGGATGACATTCAGCTTGAACTCAATGAAGAATTCATAAGCCCTGCTACAGGACTAGCAGCCACGGGCCAGCGATGGTTTAAAAACTCCAAAGTTGATGAGGTTCCATGGCTATTGCTATTCGTATCAAGGAAGGTTGTCTCATGTGATAAAGGTATGCCTATTTCCACCCTTAAACCCAGGTGGCACGATCTTTTGGTAATTGTGAAACAATTTGTGACCTGTGAAGGTCGGTATGGCTTGGTTTTTCTATATCACCTCCGGTTATTAATGAATTTCATGGGTTATTCTTTGAACATGTTGCATTACTTCTTGCGTAGTCTTTATAAGATATCTAAGAGATTCAAACGCGAGAAGGCTGATAGCAGCTTGTTTCATCACGGCCTGATCAGACTCATCGTCGTCCACCATTTAAACCTCCATGGCGATAATTGGCAAGCCTTTCTGTCTAGAAATGGCTTTGTTGATCTAGAGTCGGCTCAAATCGACAAGGTTGTGGTCAGTGAGACTAGGGTCGGGCCAGCCGTGCCATTACATATTCTTCTACCCCCTGCCAAACCCTCGGTTTGCCCTGATATCGACCTACTCGACATCATAACAAGAAAGAATCAGACTGTCAAGAAGCCTGTGAGTAAGAAAGTCAAGGGTAATCCTACTATCGACAACAAGGGTAAGAAAAATGCTCGATTGATATCGAGACTTGCCCAGAATAAACCTAAGCCAAAGGTCGACCAAAAGCCCATAGTTCTGAGTGAGGACTCGAACTCCGATATTGAGCATTTCCTAGTAGAAGAGTACCCCTATTCCCATGACCTATGCTCTGAGCAACCCTATGAATTTGTCTCTAATTTTCCCCCATGCCTAAAGAACAATCCAAACTACTCAGGAATCAAGCTGCATAATGAAACCCCTGTTGGCTTAAACAAACCCTCCCTTGTGTTATCAAAGACCGAGCAAACATCATGCATCTAATGCAATGTGTGGCTAGAGAGTTATTACTCCGACGTTCCCTTGCTGCAATCAAAGATCAAATCGTTAGAAGACCAAGTCACAGTGCTATCAAAAGAAAGGGACAGGCTTCAAGCTAATGACAAGAAACAAAAAACCATTGGTTCGATTGTCTTCAGGAATGTCGACATGGCAACAGCCTTTGTCAATTCTAAGTTATCCTAATTGAATCCTCTTTCTTACTACTCAGGTATGAATTTCAAATATTAATTTCGTTTTATGTGTTGGCTTGGATTGTTATAACCGATTGAATTTGCTTTCGATAGCTCTATTTGTTTTCATTCAAAATGATTATGTTGCTTCCATTTTGCCAAAATAACTTCGTTATGAATCATGAGTGGGAAATTTGTTTGCTAAACTCGGACATCCCTACTATTTAGTTCTCAGATTAGTAGAAGTGATTGATTGGTTTTGACTTGGTTTGATTCGTTTTATAATAGTTATGTTGGTTTGAATTAACAAAATCAATGGTGTTTGCTTTCGTTTGGATTTTGATCGCATTTAACTTGTACAGGAGATTTTTGTGCTAAAATTAGAACACGGTTATGTTTTGATTTGATACGATTTTGTTGTGGTTGGATTGATATCGGCTCTGATTTAGTTCTTATGATTTGATTTTGAAACGATTTCGTAGGTTTGAATTGGTATGATTTTTTTTATGAGTGTAATGCGTCATTATTAGTTATTGGTTTGATAAATACGAGGTAGTCTATTAAATTGGAAAAATGACTCTGTTTTGTATTGAATCAACATTCTCGTTTGGATTTGGATTACATTCGACCTGTGCAAAAGATCTATTCACTAAAATTGTGGAACTGTATTGGTTCATAACGATTGTGTCAAACCCGAACTATTTTGATTCGTTCCTGTTTTGATTTTATTTGCAAACAATTGTTGCGTGTCCTGAGTTAGCACGATTGCTTGTATGAGTTGGATTGGTATCGAAAATAGATTTGATGTTTCTCTGTTGGTTTTGATTTTCAAAAATGATTTTGTTAAGCTCAGATCAACATATTTTGTCTCTGTTGAATTCATATGAAAAACTCAGCTAATAGTTCGTTTTGAAATTGATTCAAGTGATGATTTCTTTGACTGTCAATCGATTCTGTCTGCTCCCAATTGTCAATGACAAACGTTTGAAAAATCCCACATATCCTGTTATCAACTGATTAATTCAATTACGATTTCATTTGTTTTAATTTACACACAAGTTTTGATTTGATTTGCAAATAGCTTGATCGTTTGTATATGTTTAATATAGTTCTATTAATTTGAAAAAGCGATCCTATTGATTTCATTTGGATTCGACAATGATTTTGTCTATGGCTGAAGCAACATAAAATATTTGTGTCGATTGGAATTGGTTCATGAAAATCATTTCATTACTATTGAATTATCTAAAGCGGTTCTGTTTACCCTAAATTGGTGATAACAAATTGAACAGAGTGCATGCATCTTTGTTATCATTCGATTGATCACGATTTAGTTTGTTCCAATGTGCATACAAGTTTCAATTTTAATGATTCTTCTATTTCTAATTAGCAATCAAATATTGTTCAATAGTTTGAATATATTCTTTAAGATTTGAATTGATTTTGAAATGATTATGTGTTTAATTTAGACCAGCTACAAAATCGCCAGATTCTGTAGCTAGTCTTACAAATTAGATTTTTGTCAATTTTATCAATAAAATATCCTCTTAACTTGTCTATTTTTGTCCTCTTTCAGGTGCATACGAATTACAATGATCAAATGGGCACGTTGTAGCAGTTTAGGAGATACTTTGGATATGGTTTTGTTTTAGGTTGTTAGCTTGAGTTAGGAACTTGGGATATTATCCCCAGATTTTTGTAAACTATTTTGATAATTCCCACAGGGATGTTTTACCCTCTGGGAGGTCTTTAAATACTTGTCATTTTTTGTAATAAACCCATCATCATCACTGTGGGGAGAACCAGACTATGGATTTATGATTCAGACTGAGATGAAAGTTGATGTCTTGTAATAGCTTTCACTTTCAATATATCAAACTTTTGTTTCAGTTTTTATTCATGTCAGTTTGCAATTAATTATCGACTACTTTAGCTATCATAATTCATCGCATGTTGATGTGATTTAATTTAATGTGTTATCCATATCTGATCTCTCTTATTTAAAAAATACAGCAATTAGTTTGTTTCAATTAATGAATCACAGATTTCTCTTCTTCGTTAATTGAATCATTTTGTATAAGTCCTTGCACACACATTTATCTAGCTGCGACAATTTGTAAATTATAAGATTGTTGTAATTTTTATGTCTTGTTTGTTCTATTATCGATATTCAAAAGAGCACTGTTGCTTACTGTTTACTAGAGGCTTGCAGAGGATCTGATGCGGGTTTCCTCCCATCGAACAACTGAACTGGATTCTTTACGCAAGACAAATTGGAAAGCGTTATTACAGGTTAGCTTATTAGTGTTATTTAAGTAGTTTAGATAGATATATGTATAGTTTAGATTTGTAGTTAGAGTTAGTGTTTTAGTTGCTTAGCTTAGGTAGATTAGTTTTTATTTTATT
>ML805010.1:63122-88420 GCA_009831015.1 Picea engelmannii | reverse complement strand
TATTGTAATTTCATTGTAAATCTGGACCGTTCATTATAAGGTCGCAGATCTAACGGTAGAAATTATGTTAGGGTTTTTTTCCCTAGAAGGCAACCCTCTTTTATGAGGGAAATGTATTGCGGCTATGTATGATGGCGAGTATTGTATTCTAAGAGATGAGACTGTGAGAGAAAGAAGAGGAAGTTACATCGGGTTTTGCTGTAGGTTGTATCCCTTCATTTGCTGGATAATAATAAAGGAAGGATCTAGCAATTTCTCTGGTGGACGTAGCCCACACTGGGTGAACCACGTAAATCTGTGTGTCTCTTGTATTGTGTATCTTCTGTGTTTTGTTTCCGCATTTGTTTTATTTTATTGCTCTGCGGTCCTGTTTTTCTAACAAGAAGTACCTCTAAATTTTGGCAACACATATCTGTAAATGATTCTTCCTCCTCGTGCTCAAGACTAACCTTTCTTTTATAGATTCTTGGAAGAGGGTTGGGAGAGCTTCTAGATCTTCTAGGGACCAATGGAGACTCGAATATTGTGAGTTCGAAGGCTCGTCCCACTAAGAACCAACTCATCCCTCGCTTACCTCTTCAAAAATTCACAAATCTAGAAGATTACAGGGGGTGTTGTTTGTTGTAGATTGATGGCAAGTGACATATGGTTGGTTGTCCCATATATGACCAACGACACTCTTCAAAAATTGTATAAATAGTGAGCTAAAGGTTGTGTTTTGGCTATCATTTTCTCCTAATTTCCTCCTGACATTGTAGGGTGGAAATTAAGGATATAACAATGTAGTTAGGGTTGGACATTTTCCAGAGTGTGTTATTGAATGTCTCCCCCCTCCATTGTAACTCAGGGGAATTGAACCTTGGTTGAGGCTCCGATACCACTATTGGGTTTGTTGTTACAACAAAAATTGTGAGAGTTATTAGTAAACTTCCAAACCCAACAACATCACCTTGAGTGGGTGGTTAGTCCCATGTTGCCAATGTGGCAGTTAGTCAACAAGATTGATTCCCATAGGTGTGGTGGTTATTCCAACAAACCCAACACAACATTCAAGCCACCAACCTTGATGATCTTGATCTATAGCCTTTTCGTCATGTTAGTGTCAAAATCTGCACTTGATTGATCTATCCAACCTCTATTATGTATGAGGAAAGCAGGATGAGGAAAGTAGGATTACAATGTAAGTTACACAATCCACTGAAATCTAAAGCAAGTCCTCGAAAATCATGGCGGGTTAAAGATTTCTTTGATACTAAGGCCGGACAAATACTTTCAGCACTGATTTGGTGGGAAAATATGGAGGCAGATTTATTATCTAAGAAAGTCTTGACGACGGTGAGCGGAAGACTTTTCTATCATTCCTGGGAGGGAGCTGTTGCTGGAAATATCCAGCGTTTTGATATTTTCTCATTACATCTGTTGAGTAGAGTTTCTTTGTTTTGTTTAGAACATGTTTGTTTTGTTTTGTTTAGATTATGTTGGCCTATGTTTGGAGGACATGTCTCATCCTTTTTGTAGAGAGTTTGGCAGTTTTGCCCATTGAAACCGTTATTATTGACAGGTTTGTATAAAAAAATCATATCATTAATATAATTAATGTGAATTTTCTGCGGAAGCGATTTTTTGGGGGGCAACAACAAAAGAAGCCAGTGGAATCAGTGGTATAATAAGAAAGTAATTTAACTGACCGACATTGAGAGGATGGATGAAAAAATATAAGAATGTACAAAATAAATGAATCCTTTTAAAGTGACGTAGAGACCAGATTGATTTGATTGACGAGACTATTACTTCGTAAAAATTTATGGCTCCATTGGGTCCCTCGAAAGAATTCTTGAATTACTCCACCATTTATATAGAGATTGCACGACAACACGGTGACGTAAACAGTAAGCAAAAATCAACCACTGGATCTCCACGGTTTCAACTCCAAATTCACATCTCAGCTAACAAAAACTATAGCACAGTTGACAAAAGCAGAGGAAAGAACATCCGACCTGCCGGATTCGAACCAGCGACCTAAGGATTTCATTGAGACTTACAATCCCACTACAGTCCTCCGCTCTACCAACTGAGCTAAGGTCGGATACCTAAATTTGCTTTTCCCATAGATTAAACAATTTTGTATAAATAATTGAACCACTCACTAAACTGCCAGACTCATCATTAGCACAAAATCGTAGGTTAAAATCCTGCTCCATGCTTATGGTAAATGACAACACTAAGCTTGCAATAAAATGAAGTAACAGTAATTTTAGCGTGTTTGATGTTCTTTCAATTTCAATTATGAACTGATTCTATGCAGGGAGCAGGAATTTAACCTACGATTTTGTGCCAATGATGAATCTGCCAGTTTTAACATTGGCAGTTTTTTTTAAGGACGAATCTGTCAGTTTTAACAATGGCAGTTTTTTTAGGACGTTGTTTTACTGTTTTACGCAATGGTTGTTTTGGTTGGAATTCGGCGACATAAATCTGCACGAAATCACTATTTTTTGTTGTTTAAAATCCATTTCTGAATGTAGAAATGGATTCAGCATGCTGGAAAGTCCCAGAGCACTCTGATTATACATAAATAATCACTCAAACATGTAGATCTAACAATTTCTGAGAAGATTTGAAGATTGGGAGGATATTTCAGTCAGAAAAAAAGTAATTTCCTTGAACGTTTAAACTACGATTTTAGGATAATATGGATAACAGTAGCATGATCCAGGTTGAGAATTATTTGTCTATTTGTGTAGTGGTAATTGGGATGGATTTACATAAATTAATAATTAATTAATTTACATGTTACACTTTTTCAAACATTTTTATTATTAAATTATAAATTTGTAATTATAAAATGTTTTTTAGTTTACTAGTCAAATGGTTAGGAGAAGGGGTTTCATTAAAGAGTCTCATACATCAATTTGGTGTATAGCTTGGTAGTGACTTAAAAATAAATTATTATTATTTATTATTTAATTAATAATTTTATAATTAAATACAATATTTTTTTATTTAATTCTCTTTATTAAAGTTGGAAGTTGTTTTAAGTAAGAATAGATTTCTTATTATTGTTTCTAGTCTTGCTATGTAGACTATTGTATTAACTATTAAAATACTAAAAATGAAAATCAAATTAATAATATTGTTAATAATTAATTAGATGAAGTTGGAATTATAAAAAACAGTTATCAATCTTAATCTTATTAAATAAAAAAAAAATTCTATCATTATAAACTTAAAATGCCAAGATTAGGACCAATTTTCTTGGATTAGATATAAGCATCAAAATAAGTGAATTGGTGAGATTTATAATAAAGAGGAGGTTGGTAATGAAAATTATTTCCTTTTAATATGTCATACCTTAACAATACACTTAAAATCAAATGCAAAAATCATATTGAACTTAGCACTTTCACTTCCACCATGTTCATTATGAAGACTACCATGACAACAATAGGACGAATTTGAAAATTGCATGCATGTGTGCTTGTCAAGCACTAAGAGGTTCAAGGATTGGATCACGAGGAATTCCATAGAGGCGTTGGGGGGTTGGGGAGAGGGGGCTTGTTCTAAGATAAGGAGGTGTTGGTCTAGAGTGGTGTCACAAGACCAAGTCCACTATTTATTATATGTGACATATCAAAGGGCCATGTCTAGTCCCAAGAGGTTAAGAAGACAAGATTGGCTAAATGTGGATGGCCCTTGAGTGATCAAATTTGAATTTGTCTAGGAAACTTAGTTATGCCTTGGAGAGTGAATCAAGGACATTCAATATAAAGTCAACCAAGTCAGCTAGTTGTTTGATTTAAATAGAGATATTTGTCTTTGTTTTAAATAATACTTACCAAAACACTTAATGAGTTGATATCTTTGATCATATTTGACAATGTCTCCAAACAACTCTATAAAGAATAAAAAGATAACATAGGACATAATTTTTTGAGGCAGATCTTGGAAGACACTAAGAGAGAGAAATTAATCACCATTATATGCACTTAGGATTAGAGAATGAAAACAAAGGAAACCATTTTAATGTGAGTGTTTGTCTCATGTTGGCGCTTAACCAAGTTTTGAGGATCCTTGGTCATGTTTGACCATTTTGGGACTTCGACAAACTGTCGAAGGTGGAGCACAAGCCGAACTAGAGATCGCGGGACCTCGGCCCCTTTTAGGGCCTTTTTGGGTTTTGGGCTTATGTAACGGGTATGGGGATGTCGGCCCATGGGCTTAGCCTATGTTTAGGCCCATTTTGTAATGTATAAATAGATGTCTAGGCGATGTAAAAGGAGATGATAAGGGCATCTATGTGATGTTGTGTTGAGTGCACGTGATTGTAAGAGGCTTGGTTCGTATTGTATGTTGAGACTTGCAGAGCTAAGTGCAAGTCGTCTGTAGTGCTTTGTGCATAGACTATGGAAGGTTTTGTGCTATAACTCAAGGAAGGAGGATCTGGCAAAGTGCACACAGATATCCTACCCTATGCAAAATAGGGTTTTGAGGCTCTGTACATGTAAGAAGATTGAAAGAAACTAATAAATAAGACATATAGTTGGTGGACGTAGCCCCAGGGAGGGGGTGAACCACATATATCATGTGTTGTGAATGATTTGTGCTTTATGATTGTTCTATTGTTTATGTGATTCAATGCTTAGTGCAATGTTAGATGATAGATGAGTCTAATATGATAGCTTAGTGCCGAATAATGTGGATGAATGCTAGATCTTATCTATGTTGGTATGCTTAGTGCTTGAGTCTATTGAATCTATGTGAATACTGTGTTGATCTGTTATTAGGGTTTTATCTGCGAAGTAGATATTGGTTTAATACTAATGAACCGTAATTGCTAAGTGCTCTATTAAGGTATTACAATCACAGATCTGTGTCCCAGCTAAAGTTGCAGACACTGGAGTCCTGCAACCACCACTGCCTCTACCTCGGGTGAGACTTCATCTGCTTCGCAAGTGTTGCCGAAAGGGTCGGTAGTTAGGGTTTTGTTGGTGCATTGTTGTAGCATTGAACCCTGGGTTTGCCCCTGTGCCAACAAATGGTTTCGTTGTTGGGACCTAAAACTATGATTGTTGGGAACTGAGAAAGAAGAAGCACTGTGGGAAGATTTGACCTCAAACTGTGATTGCTAGGAACTAAGAAAAAAGAAGTTTTGTGCGAAGATCTGTCCTAAAACTGTGAAATATTTGTGTGTAGATCTGTTGCCCTGGTGCGCAATACTCTACTTGGATTGTGAAGCTCTGTGCTAAGAAGAGAAGTCTGATCTGAAGAAAAGAGGTAAGATCTTGAAGCTTCGTGCTCTGAGAAAGGTAAGAATAGCGAAAAGTTTTAGATCTGGAAACTTTGTGCTCTGTTGAAAGTAAGATTAGCGGAAATTTTTGTTTCAAGAATATGGATCTAGGTATGTCTGATAAATGTTTTCCTAGCCTGAAAACTAGGGCACAACTAGAAGAAAGAAGATTTGATATGAGTAGATCTGGTAAGAATAATGAAAGATATGTTAAATTCCTATGCATAGAAAGAATGTTTGGACTAACAAATGGATGCAGGATCCTAGAAAGAATTTTTTGCAGGTTAGCTACCATGATCCTAGTGCGCAGTACAGGAAAGGATGGGGATCATTTAAAAGAAAGAGAGGATTGACTCTTTGTTACAGTTGCAGAAGACTGAGATATCTTGCTAAGGAATGCCCTGGAAGAAGACCTAGTTGTCTTTGTTGTAAATCTATGGATCATGAAGTTTTGGATTGCCCTAGAATGATTGCTAAGGTTGAAAGAATGAATATGAGATAAGAAAACCCTGAGGAAGATCAAGAAACTAAGATCATGGCAGAACCCCAACAAGAATCGGAAACTGTACTATTGCAAATGAAAGAAACCCTGAATGATCACAAAAACATCAACTTACCATAAATTTTCAAAGAAAAAGAATGCATAGAAACAAGAATAGGAGACTTCAACATTGACCGCGTTCTAGATGAGGAAACACAGGTGAATATCATAACAGAAAGAACTTGGGAAATTTTAGGAAATCCTACTATGATTCCTTTATTAGGAGGAATAGGATTATTTAGAGGAAAGTTGATAACCCTGTGTGGAAGATTTGCCCAGATATCTATGAGTGCTCATGGAACTTCAACAGAGGAAGATTTTGAGGTTGTTAAATTTATTGAGGACAATGCTCCATTTACTATGTTACTAGGAAAACCTTGGATCGATAAGGATCAGACTCGAAGGAAGGAAGAAGAAGACCTAGAAAAGAAGAATAAAGAACTAAGAGACTTCATGACCAAAAGAATCACACACTTATTGAAAGAACAATAAGATCAGTCGAAACTACTAAGGGCCAGACATCGGGATGTCGAACTTGAAAGAACAAAGGAAGACTTGAGATACCTATCTGTACAAGAAAGTAGAGCACCTACACCAGACAGAGAAAAAGTATTTCCCTTGAACCCTAGTAAAGACCATCAACAGTGCGAAGTTACTATGCCTAGAGAAGATCAAAATCAGAATAGAAAGAGGAATGTCGAGACGAAGATCACAGGGAAGAAGGCTAGAAGCTCAATAAGAAGAAAGAAAAGATAAAGAAGTTACAAAAAGTTCCAGAAGGAACTGTGCAGAAGGAAGGATTCCAGAATTTGAACTTCGTCGGGATATCAATACAACACAGCATGACACTTCTCCATGGTGAAGAAATATGATCGTTGGAGGCATTATAACCATTATCCCGACAACAGTTATGGCGAGGAAGCTCACCATAAGACCGTTGGGACCACACCATAACGAACATAACTGCATTAATGAAGGATTCTCACCCATTGGAAAGATTCGTTACCTAGTTGTCTACTTATTCCATTGAGCCTTGCATTGAGAACACTTTTGCAACCCCTGATTATCTGAGCTCTCAGAACAATTGATTTCGCACAGTAACCCTCGAGCTATCGCCATCTGTTGCATCGAATAGTTACTCTTCAACCCGAGATATCCAACCAAGAGCGTGTATGTCCGAAGAACTTAGCATGGTAGAGGAATCTGTGAAGGAGATACTTGTCGACCTCATGACTGAAAGAGTAATGTCTGTGGGTGTACAAGCTTCATCAACGAGAGGAGTGCAAGCCTCCTCGTCAACTGCTTGCATATCTGGACCATCTTGATTTGCAACTGAGAAAAGAAACAAGAATAGAGATGACTTGGCGAATGTGAAGTTATTTTCGTCCATCCTACCTGAGTACATCCCACCTTTGGCCAGAGTAGTAATTCGCGACAATGTCTTGAGGGACTTCGAATACACTGTCATCATTGTGTATCTCCCGAAGGGAATACACGCAGTCAAATCACAGCTAGAAAGGATTCCAAACTTGAAAATCAACGACTATAACCTGGGAGACCGTAAGACCTATGGCATGCTCGCCCCTCACAAATATCTGACCAAGACGAAGGGAAAGAAGATGAAGATCATCCCCCAGTTGTGGACGATGAACCTCGCGCAGTCCACCCTGTTGAATGTAATGAAGATTCCACATTTTGGAAGGCACTAGGAGGTTAACGCCTGTGATAAGATTCTACTGTCATGCTTCCACGATGGTTATCTATGGTTGGACATACGTATCATTGTCGATCCAGCGTTGATCCATAGGATCACCGAACTGAGCATGCAGGGACCAGACCCACAAGAGTTCTACCCAGGAAAAGCTACAGACCGTGCCTTGGAAAAGACAATTAAAGAAACATAAGATGATGTTGAGAAGGGGATGTGAGTCTACAAGGTAGCCTCCATCCAGAATGGCACAGTGTGCCTAGCATGTCAATTAATTGCAGAAAAGCTAGTAAGAAAGAACAGACCCACGCAGGTTACAGGTTTTGTCGTTGACCTCGTTGGGAAATGTGTGGAAGGTCTACAGATGAATTGGGTGAAGTACTTAGTTAACCAGCTCAAACTGGATTGCCACGAAGCCCAGGATCAGGGCTATGAGTTTCACTTCAGCTGGCTCCTGATCCTCATCGTGTTTACTGCTTGGGAGATGCTGGAAGGTGCGACCTTCCCCGACATCGATCCATTTGAGCCTCTTCTTGCGAAGTTCACCATGCTCTGGTATTCGAGTGACATGGGAAAGCAGTGGCAGTCAAACATAGTATTTCATACCTACTACCTGCAACTTAGGAGAGCTATTGAGTCCTTCCCTCATATGACTCCGAACACCCTAGATAGGTTCCGACCTCTTATGAAATTTCACGTAGATAGACACTTCATTTATATCACTGCGTGTGTCAATGAAAGAAAAGAATAAATTCAATACTACTACAAGATCACTACAGAGGAATTGGAAGAAATCATTAAAGACTGGCCTACATAACTCCTTATCCCTGTTGACCCCATAGAGTTGTCTGACCCGGACCTCATTGGAAATCTGGTAGTTACTCGCGAAGAGTATGATGCCCCAAGCAACAGTAGGAAGAAAAAGAAGCAAGATGTACAGTAAGTACACAACTCATCAGAAGAGACCGCATTTGAGTCACCTAGCGGAGGAGGTGATGACGAAGTGAACAAAAAGGAAAAAGAACAAGAAGAATATAAGCAAGGCGAAGTAACACCGCCACAGAAGTTGACATAACCTCCCTGATGACTCTGATCCATCTAAGAAAAGGAAGGTTTCCCCCATGAAATCGTCATCGCGGAAGAAGTCCAAAGCCAATAAGCCAAAGATGCAGAGTGTACTCATGGTCGATGACTTCGATTTCATTATTTCAGCTGTAGGAGATGCCTCAGAAGAGATTTTGCAACGAAACGATGCAAAACAAGAACCTATGTACGATAGAATTGTAGCAGAACTAAGAGGTGTACAAAAAGACCTTTATTCAAGCCATGCAATGTCCACTGCACCCCCGCCCTCAGAAGAACCAGAGTTGGGAGATGAGCCTGCCCAACTCCACAGACTAGCTTATGTAACCGAAGCTTGCCTTCATCAAGCACAAGATGAGAAAGAACAGGTCACAGCGGCCCTGCATCAAGCATAGAAGGAAGTTATAGAGAAATGTAGGATTGTGCAACATGAGAGGGACACCCTTCAAGCAAAGTTCGAAGAAGAAAGAGTGCAGATCCAGTAGGAGAAAGAAAAGTTGCTCGTGGAGCAGGTCAGAGTAAAAGAAGCAGTCAACAATGCACTTCGCTCTATGACATTCTTGGAGCAGAAGGAGGAAGAACCAGTAGAACACCAAGTAGCATAGCTCGCAGAATTCATTCAGCAGGTTCAACAGAGAATCACAGACCTGGAGCTAAGAACAGTGCCCAGTAATCCATAGGATGTGCGAGATCAAAGAGAAGCGACTGCCCGAGGCACAATTGAAAGAATCAAGAACCTCGCCATGGAATTTAAACAACTAAGTAATCGCAGTTCCCAGACTTATGAGTGACTCACTGATGATCCTGAATTAAAGGCACTGGAGTGACAACTCCAGGAAGCAAAGAAGTAAGCAGAAACAATACAGGCGCAGTTGAAGCCCCTGTCATCTATTGAGAGGATGAAGCGATCCCAAGAACAACGTAGTGCTCAATAGAAGGTCCACACCATTAAGAGTAGATTCATGGAAGTGACTCGGAGACTTCAACTAATACAAGACGAGGCTTGCCAACTATTCACAGAAATCGAAGGTCGAGGAGCATAACTGAAGCAAGTCGTCACTGCAACTGAACAACGCTTAGAGGGACCTGTCAACGAAGCAGTTATCCAAGATTTCGTTGAGTATAGACCATGGCACAACAACAGGTTGAAGCAACTCGATCCAAGCTCGAGGATTTTGAGACAGAATTACCCAAAGCAGAGTGATTCGGGACGAGTCATAGGTGAGTCTTGGGGACCTGTTGGCCCTTGACCAAGTTTTGAGGATACTTGGTCATGTTTGACCATTTTGAGACTTCGACAAGCTTTCGAAGGTGGAGCGCAAGCCGGAGTAGAGATTGCAGGATCTCAGCCCCCTTTTAGGGCCTTTTTGGGTTTTGGGCTTATGTAACGGGTATGGGGATGTCGGCCCATGGGATTTGCCCATGTTTAGGCCCATTTTGTAATGTATAAATAGATGGCTAGGCGATGTAAGAGGAGACGATAAGGGAATCTATATGATGTTGTGCTGAGTGCACTTGATTGTAAGAGTCTTGGTGCATATTGTATGTTGAGACTTGCAGAGCTAAGTGCAAGTCGTCTATAGTGCTCTGTCTGTATACTATGGAAGGCTTTGTGTTGTAACTCAAGGAAGGATGATCTGGCGAAGTGCGCGCAGATCAACTGTCTTATGCGGAGTAGGATTTTGAGGCTCTGTGCATGTAAGAAGATTGAAAGAAACTAATAAAGAAGACGAAGAGTTGGTGGACGTAGCCCCGGGGAGGGGGTGAACCACGTATATCCTGTGTTGTGAATGCTTTGTGCTTTATGATTGTTCTTTTGTTTATGTGATTCAATGCTTAGTGCGATGTTAGATGATAGATGAGTCTAATATGATAGCTTACTACCGAATAATTTGGATGAATGCTATATCTGATCTATGTTGGTATGCTTAGTGCTTGAGTCTATTGAATCTATGTGAATATTGTGTTGATCTGTTATTAGGGTTTTATCTGCGAAGTAGATACTTGTTTAATACTGATGAACCATAATTGCTAAGTGCTCTGTTAAGGTATTACATTCACAGATCTGTGCCCCAGATAAGGTTGCAGACACTGGAGTCCTGCAACCACCCCTACCTCTACCTCGGGTGAGACTTCATCTGCTTCGCAGGTGTTGCTGAAAGGGTCCATAGTTAGGGTTTTGTTGGTGCGTTGTTGTAGCGTTGAACCCTGGGTCTGCCTCTGTGCCAACAACTCATATGTTCAAGTATTTGTCATCTTTGTAGTTGAGTATTTCCACTAGATATTTACCCCAATTGAGGTTTTCTTTAGGAAAAAGAGGCATATTATTTAGGCGATGTCTAGTTCTTCTACGAAATGGATTTTTTCGCGAGAATCTGGTTTTATGAATTTACACAAATCACTATTTTTTGTTGTTCAAAATCCATTTTTGAATGCAGAAATAGATTTAGGGTGTGGAAAAACCCTTGGGGCACTTAGATTATAAAAAAATAATCACTCAAATCTATGAATCTAATAATTTCTCACCGGATTTCAGTCAAATGTCCACGAAAAAAATCGTCATTTCGTAGAACGTTTAGCCTACAACTATTATTTATTTGTTGTTAAATAATTTTCCATGTATGTTTGAGCTTTTATTTCTACATCTATTATTCAAAAACAAATGGAGTGAATTAGTGTGGATTAAAGTACTCACACAGAAAATGATAGTAGCATAATCATTCAAGTTAAATTCATTTTGAAGAATTGTCTAGAAATATAGCTTCAACAATTTATAGATCATATTGGTATCAAAGTTGGGTCTTCTTTGAACTTGTACAATAAATACTCATAGTGAATACAAAGAGAGTTGTGATCCATTATTGCCAAGAATAGAGAGAAGGAACTAGGCAAAAACAAGCTTTGTTATTTCATTTTGTTTTTGTTCTTCAAAGCTTTGCAATTTCAAAGACATTTTCATGCTTTGCAATTTCATTTTGTTTTTGTTCTTTCCCAAAAATGGAATAATCCAATTGCCTTGTGGGAGCACAGTGTGATTAATACATAAACCAAAATTTCTACATTTTAGACAAAATACACATTTTGTATACCTTGAAAAAAGTTAGCAAAAATATTTACATCAGGTTCAAATTAATAAATTCATATTTTTTGAAAGGAAAAAGATAACTCTTAAACTATTTTCCTCCTTTTAGATATGTTAATTTGACATTGGACAATCTACTTTTGAGTGAAATTTCTCACCAAATCCATGGAAATTGTAGATTCTAAAGTTCATGGAGATTCATCCACCTAAAAAATCTTAACATTTGGATGTACAAATTATGAATATGAAACGTGCCAATATTTAATCATATTAAAGATATGTTAAAACATCATATATATATATATATATATATATATATATATATATATATATATATATATATATATAAAGAATTTTATAACCTACAATCTCAAAATTAAAGGAAATACACCCTATCTCATCCTCCTCTTAGAATCAAGCCTCTCCCCCATTGAGAGCATGGTTATGACTAGATACCTAATGTATAAGAACAAGTTAAACAACATGGAAGACAAGAGGCTTCCTAAAATAGCTTCAAAATCGAGTCATGACCACCATTGACTCAAGTGAGGATGACATAAAGATTCCCTGTCTTGGATAAAATATTGGGGAATCATGGAAGACACCATTTTGCAGAATAAAGATACTATTAAAAAAATGTCAAATGGAAATTTAAGGAAAAAATGTGGTGTGATAAAGAGTTAGAGAAAAAAATAAATTAAGGTATTATAAATATGTAATCAACCCTAATCTAGAAGATCAAAATTATCTATATGTTTTTCCAAGTGTAAAGAAAAAAATAAGGATTGCTAAGATAAGAACAAATTCTCACAAGCTCCATAGTGAAATAGGGCGTTGATCAATTCCTAAAACTCCATGGGATGAAAGAGTGTGTCACCTTTGTGACACTAAGAAGGTTGAAGTGAAAAACACTTTCAATTATATTGTCCAGCCTATACCCATATTATATCTCATTTTCAAAATATTTGTCACACTACCAACCTTCCTAACCTCTTATCTCAACAAAACTATGGTGATCTTGGAAAGCTTCTCTTAATTCTTTTCGAGCACATAAACAAAATTCTAAAGAATCGCAAGTAATCACTTACCCTCTTAAGGTACGATAGACCAATTCGGTCTTAGTGGACGTTAATCATCATCATCATCATCATCATCATCATATATGGTATATAAAAATATATTTAAAATAAAAACTATAAAAATGTAAATAAATTTTTTTATAACTTTTAATCTCAAATGAAAGTAAATTAAATTATTCTATTATTATATAAATATATTTTATTTTGATATACAGTATATTCTTAATAAATAAAACAACATTAGTTCCTAGTATAATATTGGGTTTTTATTAACTTCCTTTAACTTTTTAACATGATATATATAGACATACACTAAACCCCAATTGGGAGAAAACCATAAAAATTATCTTTATAAATTCATGTAGGCACCAACCTACTAGAGACACCAATATCCTTAACTGAGAACCAACTTAGCAACATGTAGGCACCTACCTACTAGAGACACCAATCTCCTTAACTGAGCACCAACCCACTATTACAATATTTGTAGGCACCAACCTATTGGAGACACCAATGCCCTCACCTTAGCACCAACTCAACAAGATATGTGTAGACACTGTGTAACACCCTGTTTCCCCTAGTCTGTAAAAATAACTATATTGGCCAAGAACTATGGCAAACTCAAAGATGTTAATATTTGATTTGACGGACCTTTGTATAAAAGGTCGATGAATGTAAATTATGTTATGAATATGTGTTGCATGATTGCTGAGAGAGGGATGTGATAAAAGAGACCATGATGGCTACTGAGAGGTGGTGGAATGGACTTGGAATGGTTGCGTCAACTTCCACCGAGCCAGTACTGTACTGGGTTTTACTTGATCAAAGAACAAAGCAACTCTCTGACCCTGGAATGAATTTCCCGTCAGATTGGTGGGTGGGGAGGCTCCTCAAGAGTTAATGAGGGGATGGGGGTGAACCGCCCATCCGTAAAAATCTCTCAGACCTGACCACGAACGGGAAAATTTGCGCCACACACAATCTTGCAAAAAGAGGCAAGAAAGGAAGTGTGTGGAGAGAGGAAGAACACGCGCAACAAGGATTGCAGGAGAGAACTGGAGAAACTCTGGAAACAGAGGGAGTTATGAGCAGAGGAGAAGGAGAGTAACCTGCATCCTGGACTTCCATTGAACTGGAAGTAGGAGACTGAATCTCAAAGCATTGTGGTCTATCTCAAGGGTGGCTAGTGGTAAATCCCTTTGGAGTCACTGAGCCTACGGTTGGGTGGAAACGAGCACCCCTCTCAGCAGTTGCATCCCGCCTGGTGAATCTGATAAGTGTTTTATGCCTTGTATTTTGAATTGAGTTATAATGAATACATGCTCCTGTTAATACGACCATAATGACTTCTGAGTGGAATGAATGCTTGGTGTTTTAGACTATAAATAATGGATGCAGGTGTATATTTACATATCATAGTTGATTTCTGTACAAATGATTAAGTTTGGGGCATGAGTTCGCTCCATCAAGAGTTGTCTTGTTTGCTAGATATTCTATAGTGTCTTGAGCTAGAAGTCGCGAACTATGAGTTTGATGACCTTAGATGTAGCTTCCTGCATGTACATTGACCCCCTATCTTTCTAAGTCCCTTCGAGGGCAGAGTGGATCAACTTCAGGAGAGGCAGTGCATACCTGCACAAGATCTCTATGAGGCAAGTAACGATCAAGAACCATTTAAGCTTTAGACTGGGAAAATGAATGTAAGGAGTGCGTGGAAGAATTCTTCCAAGCGTTAAGTCTGGGAGATAACGGGATTCAAGTATCGAAAGGAATTGTCCTTCTGTTTGGAAGACAAATGGACGAGATTTGTTCAGGAGAACCCAAGGTCTATCATGATCGTTGAATTTGAGGAAGGAGTGTGGGATTAACGCCTCGACGCTTATAGTCCTCGCAAGATAGGATGAGTGTAGATAGCTAGAGTTAAGGGGAATTTAGACGAGACCCAAGGTTACAGATCTTGCAAATGAATCAAAGGTTGAAGCCTTCGACCCTTAGAGAATCCTTCCCAGACGGGATAAATTCCAAGCTCAGGAGGAAGAGCGATAACTATCATTCGATTAGCCGTGGAGGAGAGATCTGGACCGTCAAAAATCCACATCCAGAAAGTGAGAAGTGATCGCATGAGGAAAACATATCTGAGCCATCAAATCTGAAGCATGCAGGCTAATAGTCGTTGGATTCGGAGGAAGGTCCACAAGACAAGTTTTGAAATCCTCAGACCCGTCCATCCGAAAGGATGCGTGGCGAGAGCTCAACATTTCGCTGACTCGTAGAATAAGAAGGTCAAAGAACATATCGTTCGAACTCATGAAGTGCGAATTTGTGATTTGATCGTAGTCGTCTGTCAAGGAGGGCACATGGTGAAAGCTTAGCGTTTCGCCTAAATGTGCATTTCATTAAAAGGCGGGCGAATCTAGGCAGCCAGATTCTGCCTGCCCAAATCTACGGCCAGGGTTCCACTTCGAAGCCCCCTTGCCATTCTACCTTTAAAGCGGGGGGGGTGGTCCGAAATTGCACGTGAATGTTTCAACGACATAGATTGGGGATCCCAAATCTACGGTCAAGGTTGGATTCCGAACCCCCTTTGCCTATCTACCTTTAATAGGGGGGGTGGTTCCGGAATTGGCGGCTTAAAGTGGGACCCACCCTTGTCCAAGACCATCGATCCAAGAACTTACTGGAGATTTACTGACCGTCGATCTTAACCTAGGCAGAGGCTGGGGAGGGGACTTGACAACGTCCCAAAAATCCTGAAGTATTCGGAACCGCCCATCGGCACCAGACACGTGGAAGTCGGGTAGCATTTCGTTTACTCGCGACTTGGAGTGGTCAAGGGTAGGACTGCTCGAACTCACGATCTGCGAGATCTTGATGTGATAATGGTTGTTGGATCCAAGCCACTGGAGGACCATTGGATCAGAACCTCTGCATGGTATCGGACTGCAGAAAAGCGTCACCTGAAGGACACTTGTTGCCTGGAAAAGAGTCAACCCATTGAACGACTTATTGTATCTCGGGATTTCGCAAAAGAGGAGCACAAAGGCTCAACATCCCAACTCGCGAAGTCTCGAGTTGCGAGTAGTGCTAGGGCTTAGCCTGGCCTACGATTATGTGTAAAAGGCGCTAGTGAGGAAGGAACCAGACCCGTGTCACTTTTCGGGTATCATTGTTAGGAGAAAGAGAAGTCGAGAACCTTGACTCTCCAACTCCCGAGTTGCGAGAGACGCATGCGCCAGGCCCCGTAGGGACTTAGGGATCTTGTTTCTCGAAGGAAGAACAAAATTTTTTAGTTACATTAGTGGGTATGTGACAAATTGGTATCAGAGCATGGTTACAACACTTGGCCTGCTTAGGCTCATGAATGAGTTGCGTAGAAACTCCATTTGAAGTATTCTGAGAAGGAGTAATCCTCTATCTTAACCCCTTAATCAAAAGTCGAAGTTAAGAATGAAAACTCCTATGGTGTGTATGCATTTGAAAAATATGAATTATGCGTTGGTTATGAATAAATATAAATATTGACTAACAACAAGTGTTTTTCCTGCACACAAGCAGACGATCAATCGTGGGAAACTGTAGAAGCATAGAATGGTGACGCACCAAGAGGTGGGGGATGGCTCCCACAATAGAGATGAAGAGTCTAATGAAAGGAGGGAAGTAGGGACCCCTCCAGATCTAGCTGAGACTATGAGGAGCCTCATGGTCGAATTACAGAGTTGCAAGGACGACAACGAGAGAATGATAAAAGAGAAAGAGAAGCAAATGGAAATTAATACAGTCTTACTGCAGAGTTTATCTGACATACAAAGACAATTGCAGGATGAACCTGACACCAGTCATGCAGACCAACGACAGACAAAGAAAAGTAAGATTCCACCTGAGATACAGAAACATGGTCTTTTCAGTGGCCGCACTGGAAAAAGCACCTCAAGAAAGGTCCACCCCAAAGATAAGGGACAAGCGTTGGACGATTCTACTGGAGAAGAAACTGGCGACTCGGAGGGATCTTCTAGTAGCAGAACTAGTTCTTATGCCCAAAGACAACTAAAGAAGTGAAAGAATTCCAAAAGTCACAATCTCAAAGAATTCAAGAAGGCCAAACCACCCTCTTTCGGTGGTGAAATAAAGAAGGGGGAGGAAGCGGAGGCCTGACAACTGGGGCTAAAGAAGTATTTCAGAGTCCACGACTTCTCAGAAAACTTGAAGGCCCGAATAGCCACGTTCAACTTGAATGGAAAGGCTTCCATTTGGTGGGAAGAGCTTAAGAATGTAAAAGGGATTCACGAAGAGGACCTATCTTCGGAACAATTCGATAAATACTTCAGGAAGAAGTATCTGTCAGAAAAGTATTTCGATGAAAAGACTAAAGAATTTTATAAACTCAAGCTGGGGAAACTCACCATAGAGGAATATGTCAGTAGATTCCTTGAGTTACTGAGGTACGTACCCTATATAAAAGAAGAAAAGGAAAAAGTGCAGCGATTCATCAGTGGACTACCTAAGGACTATCAGAACAGGATTGAGTTTGACGAGCCAAAGACCCTAGAAGACACTATCCGAAAAGCAAGATATTGTTATGAACAGCTTGGGCATCAGACAGAACCTCACGAAGGCTGGAAGTAGAAGAATAGTTCGGGATTCCAAAAAAAGGGGTTTAAATCCCCAAGATTTAAAAACTATAAAAAGGACTCAAGAATGAGTTTCCCAACCCGAAGTGTATGCCAGCAGAATTTCCCCTCCCAGAGCGGAAATAAACCTTCTGGATCTACCCCAGGGAATATTGATAACCCAAAGAGAGAACCCTTGAAATGTTGGGGTTGTGGAGAGGAACATCTACTGAGGGACTGCCCGCACCGACAAAAGAACAGTCAGAGAATTTACAACATTCAAGAAGCTACCACCGTCAATGACGTGGCCAGGAGCATGCCGCAAATTTATGCAACCTTGGATAATCAACAGGATGACCACCAAGCTTCAGTGGTGGAGATAGAAGGTATGATCACCTACCATCTAGTGTCTATTCTAATTGACCCTGGTTCAAATTTGAGTTATATAGCTCCTAAGGTTGTTGATAAGTGTAAATTACAGCCACATAAACACGCCCAGCCATGGTTGGTATAGTTAGCCACTGGCACCAAAAGGAAGGTAGCGGAGGTGATACCAGCTTTCCAATTTACCATGGGTGAATTCCCCACACAAGAAACCCTTAACATACTACCCCGAGGATCGTATGACCTATTGATTGGTATGGACTGGCTAGCCACATATAAAGCTAGACTGGAATGTTACCATAAGACCTTAGAATGTGTGAGTGAATAAGGGAGAAGGATAACCCTTCAAGGGATCCCAAAACCTGTCTCGATGAGACAAATATCAGCTCTTCAAATGAGAAAGTATTGCAGAAAGGGATGTCCACTATATGCGATACAGGCGTTGGAATCAATTGAAGATGATAAACCAAGCCTCAAAGACCACCCCACATTAAGATAATATAGGGTTGTATTTTCGGAAGAGGTATCGGGTCTACCTCCGAGAAGGGACATTGACTTCTCGATAGAACTTGCACCAGGAGTGGTGCCAGTGTCTAGGACACCTTACAGGATGAGCACACCCGAGTTAGTGGAGCTTAAATTACAACTAAAGGAAATGATGGACAAAGGCTATATCTGGCCCAGCGTGTCTCCATGGGGAGCACCAATCCTGTTTGTGAAAAAGAAGGACGGTACCCTCCGACTATGTGTAGATTATAGACAACTCAATAAGGTAACCATAAAGAACAAGTACCTCTTACCCAGAATCGATGACATGTTCGATCAATTGGGGGGTGCTTCCATCTTCTCAAAGATTGACTTGAGATCTTGATACTATCAAGTATGAATCAAGGGTGAAGACATCCACAAAACTGCCTTCAGGACGAGATATGGTCACTATGAATTTGTGGTAGTACCATTTGGATTAACCAATGCCCCTGCCACTTTTATGTGCTTGATGAATAATGTGCTCAACAAATTTCTAGAAAAATTTGTACTGGTTTTTATTGATGATATATTAATTTACTCCAAGAATAGAGAGGAACATGAGGAACATCTTAGACTTGTGCTTCAAGTGCTAAGAGAACATTATCTTTATGCCAAATTTAGAAAGTGTGACTTTTTCCAGAATCAAATACAGTACTTGTGCCATGTCATATCTGAAGAAGGAGTAGCAGTGGACCCTGACAAGATCAGGTGTATCATGGAATGGCCTACCCCAAAGGACATTTCAGATATCAGATCCTTTATGGGATTAGCAGGATACTATAGAAGATTTATAAAATGATTCTCCAAGATTGGTTGTCCAATCACTGCCCTCCAGAAGAAGGGAGTTAAATTCACGTGGACACCAGAATGTGAAGAAAGATTTCAAATCCTAAAACATCTACTGACCCAGACACCTATATTGAAGATCGTCGACCTCGAAGATAACTTCCTCGTGTGCACAGATGCCTGCAAGGAAGGGCTCGGAGGAGTCCTTATGCAAGGAGGAAGTGTAGTCTGCTATGAATCCCAAAAATTAAATGAGCACGAAGTCAACTATGTGACCCATGATCTAGAACTGGCCACCATAGTGCACGCCTTAAAAATGTGGAGGCATTACCTCATGGGGAGGAAGTTTGTACTTATGACAGACCACTGTGGGTTGTGATATCTGTTGGACAAACCAAAGATCAATGCAAGACAAGCTAGGTGGATGGCCCTCCTTAGCGAGTTTGATTTTGAAAGCAAACATATTAAAGGAAAGGAAAATAAGGTGGTCGATGCCCTTAGTATGAGTATGAAAAAAATTCACCTGGCAGCAGTAAGCACCTGCAAGACGAATGTCAAAGAAAAAGTCAGGAATGCACAAGAAACAAACACAGTCTTCCAGATCGTGACCTGGTACCTAGAACAAGAACCTGCAAGGATAAAGTATGAAGGCTATCAGATGACAGATGGAGGTCTGCTAACCTACAGAAACAGATTGTATATTCCAGATTTTGATGACTTGAAAAGGTTCGTAATGGATGAACTACATAAAAGACCATATATTGGTCATCCAAGATACCAGAAGATGATCACGGCTACCAGGAAATAATTCTATTGGCCTGGATTGAAGAAAGACATAGCTGAATGCCTAGCCCAATGCATAGAATGTCAAGAGGTTAAAATAGAACACCGACACCCAGCATGATTATTACAGCCTCTACCAATCCCAGAATGGAAATGGGAAACCATCTCCATGGATTTCATCATTGGATTACCAGCCTCGACCAAACATAATGACGCCATCATGGTAGTGGTGGATAAATTGAGCAAGTCCACTCATTTTATCCCCGTCAAGTCGACTTGAAAGGAAATAGACATTGCCAACGTATTCATGAAGGAGATATTCATACTACATGGTATGCCTAAAGAGATCGTGTCTGACAGAGACACGAAATTTACTTCCAACTTTTGGAAATCCTTGATGATTGGTATGGAGACCAAATTACTGTTCATCATCGTCTATCACCCTCAAAACAATGGGCATATGGAAAGAGTGAACCAAATACTTGAAGACATGCTAAGGATGCATGTAATGCATCAACCCAGAAAGTGGGAAGATTACCTGCCACAGGTAGAATTCGCCGACAACAACGGCTACCAAGAATCCCTGAAGATGAGTCCTTTTGAAGTCCTCTACGGTAGGCCATGCAACATTCCAGTCAGTTGGAGTAATCCCGTAAACAGAATTACTATTGGACCCGACATGTTGAAATAGATGGAACAATAGGTGATTCAGATAAAAAAAAATCTAAAGGTCGCCCAGAACAGACAGAAAAGTTACATCGATCGAAAGAGAACTCCAAGAGAATTCAATACGGGAGACCACGTATATCTCAGAGTTAGGCCCAGGAAGAGTTCCCTGAGGATGGGAGTTTTTTCCAAGTTGGCACCTCGATATTGTGGACCCTTTGAAGTTCTAGATAGAGTGGGACATGTAGCCTATAGGCTAACACTTCCTCCCACAATAAAAGCACATAATGTTTTCCATGTTTCATTATTGAAGAAACATGTACACTATTCTAATCATATAATTGACTAGTTTGTGATCCAGGTGGAACCAGAGGGAGAGTTCCTGCCAGAACCTCAATGCATACTGGACAGAAAGGAAATCCCACTCAGGAACTGAACCATTGCACAAGTCAAGGTGCAGTGGAAACATTTTGGCCCAGATGAGGCTACGTGGGAAATGGAAGATGCCATGAAACAGGCATACCCGATTTTGTTTACTTCTGTACATACACAATGTATTGATATATAGAACATCGAGGATGATGTTCCTTTAAGGGGGAGGGAATTGTAACACCCTGTTTCCCCCAGTCTATAAAAATAACTATATTGGCCAAGAACTATGGCAAACTCAAAGATGTGAATGTTTGATTTGACGGACCTTTGTATAAAAGGTCGATGAATGTAAATTATGTTATGAATATGTGTTGCATGAATGCTGAGAGAGGGATGTGCTAAAATATATCATGATGGCTACTAAGAGGTGGTGGAAGGGACTTGGAATGGTTGTGTTAACTTCCACTGAGCCAGTACTGTACTGGGTTTTACTTGCTCAAAGACCAAAGCAACTCTCTGACCCTAGAATGAATTTCTCGTTAGATCGGTAGGTGGGGAGGATCCTCAAGAGTTAATTTGGGGATGGGGGTGAACTTCCCATCCGTAAAAATCTCTTAGACCTGACCACGAACGGGAAAATTTGCGCCACACGCAATCTTGCAAAAAGAGGCAAGAAAGGGAGTGTGTGGAGAGAGGAAGAACACGCACGACAGGGATCGCAGGAGAGAACTGGAGAAACTCTGGAAATAGAGGGAGTTCTGAGCAGAGGAAAAGGAGAGTAACCTTCGTCCTAGACTTCCATTGAACTGGAAGTAGGAGACTAAATCTCAAAGCATTGTGGTCTAGCTTGGGGGTGGCTAGTGGTAAATCCCTTTGGAGTCACTGAGCCTACGGTTGGGTGGAAACGAGCACCCCTCTCAGCAATTGCATCCCACTTGGTGAATTTGATAAGTGTTTTATGCCTTATATTTTGAATTGAGTTATCATGAATACATGCTCCTGTTTATACAGCCATAATGACTTCTGAGTGGAAAGACTGCCTGGTGTTTTAGACTGTAAATAATGTATGCATGTGTATATTTACATATCATAGTTGATTTATGTACAAATGATTAAGTTTGGGGCATGAGTTCGCTCCATCGAGAGTTTTCTTATCTGTTGGATATTCTGTAGTGTATTGAGCTAGAAGTCATGAACTGTGAGTTCAACGACCTTAGATGTAGCTTCATGCATGTACATTGACCCCCAATCGTTCTGAGTCCCTTTGAGGGCAGAGTGGATCAACTTTAGGAGAGGCAATGCATACCCACACAGGCTCTCTACGAGGCAAGTAATGATCGGGAACCATTTAATCTTTAGATTGGGAAAATGAATGTAAAGAGTGCACGGAAGAATTCTTCCAAGTGTTAAGTCCAGAAGATAACGAGATTCAAGTATCGAAAGGAAATGTCCTTCAGTTTGGAAGACGAACGGACGAGATCCGTTCGGGAGAATCCAAGGTCTATCACGACCGTTGAATTTGAGGAAGGAGTGTGGGCGTTAATGCCTCAATGCTTATAGTCCTCGCAAGATAGGATGAGTGTAGATAACCAAAGTAAAGGGGAATATAGATGAGACCCAAGGTTACATGGCTCGCAAATGAATCAAAGGTTGAAGCCTTCCACCCTTAGAGAATCCTTCCCAAACGGGAGAAATTCCAAGCTCAGGAGGAAGAGCGATAACTATCGTTCGATTAGCCGCGGAGGAGAGATCTGGACCGTCAAAAATCCACGTCCAGACAATGAGAAGTGAGTGCATGAGGAAAATAGATCTGAGCCGTCAGATCTGAAGCATGTGGGCTAATAGTCATTGGATTCAGAGGAAGGTCCACAAGACAAGTTACGAAATCCTCAGAGCCGTCCATCAGAAAGGACGCATGGCGAGAGCTCAACATTTCGCTGACTCGTAGAATAAGAAGGTCAAAGAACATACCATTTTAACTCATGAAGCATGAAGTCGTGATTTGATCGTAGCCGTCCGTCAAGGAGGGCACGTGGTGAAAGCTCAACATTTCGCCTAAATGCGTGTTTCGTTAAAAGGCGGGCGAATCTGGGTGGCCAGATTCTGTGCACCCAAATCTAGGGCCAGGGTTCCATTCCGGAGCCCCCTTGCCATTCTACCTTTAAAGCGAGGGGGGGGGGTCTGGAATTGCGCGCGCATGTTTCAATGGCATAGATTGGGGAGCCTGGATCTACAGTTAAGGTTGGATTCCGAACCCCCTTTGCCTATCTACCTTTAATAGGGATGGGGGGGGTCCGGAATTGGCGGCTTAAAGTGGGCCCCACCCTTGTCCAGGAACTTACCGGAGCTTTACTGATCGTCAATCTTAACCTAAGCAAAGGCTGGGGAGGGTACTTGACAACGTTCCAAAAATCCTGAAGTATTCGGAACCACCCGTTGGCACCGGACACGTGGCAGTCGGGTAGGATTTCGCTGACTCGCGACTTGGAGTGGTCAAGAGTAGGACTTCTCGAACTTAGGATCCACAAGATCGTGATGTGATCATGGTCGTTGGATCAAATCCACGAGAGGACCGTTGGATCAGAACCTCCACGTGGTATCAGACTGCAGAAAAGGGTTGCCTGAAGAACACTTGTTGCCTGGAAAAGAGTCAACCCATTGAACGACTTATTGTATCTCAAGATTTCACAAAAGAGGAGCACAAAGGCTCAACATCCCAACTCGCGAAGTCGCGAGTTGCGAGTAGTGCTAGGGCTTAGCCTGGCCTACAGTTATGTGTAGAAGGCACTAGTGAGGAAGGAACCAGACCCATGTCACTGTTCGGGTATCAGCATTAGGAGAAAGAGAAGTCGAGAACCTTGACCATCCAACTCCTGAGTTGCGAGAGGCGCATGTGCCAGGCCTCGTAGGGATTTAGGGATCTTGTTCCTCGAAGGAAGAACACATTTTTTTAGTTACCTTAGTGGGTATGTGGCACACCAATCCAAGATCTTCATACACATAGTACTTTTGACTTCACCTACATGCTTCATTCCACACAGAATCCTTCAAACCCTAGTCACATGTAGCCTTCATTCCCTAACAAGCCTCATAACATCATTCCCAGAATATAATCCTAAATGACAACATCACAACCTCAAAATAACACACATGACAACATCACAACCTTAGAACATTGGATATGACAACATCACAGAACTTCATTCCTTTATAGCACACCTTGAGAACAAGAAAGACCCCAAGAAAATCCCTTAGACTTCTCTTACACACCATTAGATCCTAAAAAGTCACCCAAACACCTTTATCACACCTCAGATCACTTTTGTGTACCTCATAATTGATCTCTTGCTTGGTTGCACTACAAATGCACACATCTATCTTGTATTTATAGTAATTTTTTCCCCACTTTCAAGGCTAGCCTGTAAAGATTGGTTGAGTCAACCTCAGATTTTTGGCTGAGTTGTTGGACTAAAAAATTCATATCTCCTCATTCCTAGGGAGTTAGAGGGAATGTAATATACCATTGCAAAGGTCTCGAAATAATATTTACAACCATATAACTTATGTTCTCAGTTGAGATAGGTATGTAGGGTAAACATTCCTTCAATGATAGGGTATCCAATTTGATCATCAAAAATCCAAAAACAATATTTCCAACAATCTTCATATTGAAATATTTATCTTGGACATATGTAGGCTTGTAATATTTATATTGGACACTTGTAGGCTCCCCATGTCTTTGACATCAATGACAATAATATTTCCAACATGTTGGAGATCTTCCAACACATTAATTGATGCAAACAACGTAGGAAAGTTCAATGTCCTATTCTCACCATCAAATTTATTTCTTATCTTGGCATCTGTTAACTCCCAAAATAGCACCATCATTTTGGTCGGGTTTTACGGTGGATAGCATGGCTATTGATAGTTTCCTCAATTACTTGTTGAGTCTTTTTAGCTGCAAAACTTAAGTTTTGGTTTTGACCCATAAAGTCTTCTTTTTCAAAATTGTCATTTTTTACTTTCCACAGCTAACATGTTTTCAAAAATTCATTGTGCGCTGTGGAAAGTGCCCACTTTCAACAGCTAAGGAGATCATTTCATCAGTTGGCGCGCTGTTGAAAGTGTCAAATATTAAAAGGTTTTTAAAATCAGTTCTCGGGTGGCGCGTTGTCAAAGGTACATGCTTTCAACAGCTAAGGAGGGTCTTCTACAAAGTGGCGCGCTGTTGAAAGTACTTACTTTTAGCAGCTAACAGGGGCTTACAAAGAGGTGCGCTGAGGAAAGTCAAGATTATCAATAGCTAACAGAGGCTGTACTCCCGGGTTGGCAACATCAAATCAAATCTTTGGTTCCATATCAGACATTGTTCACAAAGGATCGTTTAGG
>ML805010.1:8750-60069 GCA_009831015.1 Picea engelmannii | reverse complement strand
TAGAGGTTGACCTCATCTTGAGGATCTCTCCTTATCTTTTGTGAATTAGTTTTGACTTTCTATTTTTAGAATATCAGATCCATTGTTTTAGGATCTGAAACTGATTGTAAGAGGCTATAAAGCCAAAGACCTTTGGAGCTCTATGGGTTCGATTCTAGATAGAGAAATACTCTTTTTTGTACTTGGACTTTTTATGTTAATACAGATCACAGGTTCCTTTCTGTTTTGATTGTCAGCTTTCCATCTTTTCTTCTGCATTATTATCTGTGTTGTCAAGCTTTGAATGGCTATTATCCCATTGTTTAGCTCATAGCCTGATAATGAGTCTCTTGATTGTCTCTTAGACCCTGCTTTGCACTGGTTTAGTTACAATTCGTTCTCCACCCACTTTAAAGCTACCAGCTGATTAATCAATCTTTGAGAGCAATGTCTATTTGTTTATCATTTTCATGTTTGAATGCTATAAGCTGTATTGAGTTGTCCCATTGATCCACATTCACAAAATACAAAAACATTCATTTCTTAAGTTACCAAGCACCTTTGGTCTGCAACCACAAAGGGTTTCTTGGAGTGATAACAACATCAACCAAAAACTACCCAAAATCCATTGATTAAAAATATCAAAACATCAAGCACCTCAATACCCAATTCAATCTATATCATATTTGAAGCGTTAATGAAAACTATAAACATGTATGTTTCCCATGCCATGCATAAGAACATTGAATTTGTTGTTTTATTGAGACAACACTACCTACACTACAATCTCTCTCTTATTCATTCAAAATTCCCAATGGGTATAAAAAATTGAAGTGCTTATGATTAATAACATATGTGATGAGCATTGGGTGAAGAAAACACAAACAACATTAAAGCCACCAACATTGATGTAGCATTAATAAATATTGTTGGAATAGCTACCAAACCTATGGGAATTGATCTCATGGACTAAATATGACCTTGGAAAAAGGGACTAACTACCCAATCAAGGTGATGTTTGTTATATCCTTAATTTCCACTCTGCATTGTCAGGAAGAACACGACATAAAACGAAATCCAAAACACAGCCTTCAACTCAGGATTTAGACTTGATTTTTGAAGGGTGTCGTTGGTCAACTATGGGACAACCAACAACATGTCATTTTTCATAAGTCTACAACAAGAGAGAAAATCTCACCAGTTGAATAGAAAGATCTCCCTAAGATCTTCCTATTGATACTAGATAGACAATTCGCTAGACTTCTATGGTTCTCCTTAGAAACAAGCAAGTATATTCATAATTGCACTAAGCAATGGTAGAATGACATACCTTTTCTTGGTGGTCATCCTTGCATATCCTGCTTGTTGCAGTCCTGAAGTTCCCGCTACAACTTTTACAATGTGCTTTATGCACACAAGTGACAAACAATGCCTTCCTACTGTTAGGACCCAAAAATGTCCCTTTTCCACTATATCTTTTGCTCATTCAACCTTATCATTTCTATGCTAAAATGCCTAATATAACGTTTGCTAAGACCTTTTCCAAGGTATGAATCATTGATCTTGCTTTTTTATTCTTATTCACTTAACATGTTTGATTGGTAGCATTTCTCATATTTTACCCATGAATGTTCAACTAATGATAAAAATGTGTGGATTAAAGAAAAACAACCAAGTCTTGAAGAAAGATAGTTGTTGTTACACCAGCTGTTACAGTTGTGCGCCAGTTCTTCATGATGTTACACGACTACAACAATTGCGCACCTTTCATGGAAGTTGTTACACCTGCTGCAACAGATTCCCACTAATCCTAGAAGCTGGTATATCATTCAAATCTGTATCCTGAAGATCGATCCTCAAGGTTGTTACACATTTCAGTTCACGTTTGGCTCAAGCTGGTGATCAAGATCATTTTCCAGATTTTGTGATGATGATAGATCTTTTCTATCATACAAACAGCTTGAGAATGTTCAATTCTCAAGGCTATTCTGAGTTCGTTTCAATTGAATGTCTCTGTCTTTAAATAACAGATCTTTGTAACCATTTAGGTAGTGGATATTAGCTATGGAATAGATAGTGAAGTGAAGCATTTTGTATCTAAACATTCTATCGATTTAATAAAGAAGTGATTTGAGTTTCTCCAACCTACTATAGTCTTTTCGAGTGGATTCAGTGAGAAGGAAAGGGACCACCTTCCTCATAGACTCCCCTTTGTTGTGAGTTTTAGATTAACTTCTTTGATTATTTACAGTTGTGTGATTTATTTGTCTATGCATTTCTAGAATACATTTGTTGTTACAGTTCAGTCCCTTTCTGTTAATGTGCATCAATGTGTCTCATGAGAGTTAGAATCAATTGTTGTATACTGCTGGAGAATTGCTTTGAAAGTTAATTCCTTTTCTGCATTAGATTAAATCTTTGTTTTCAAGCAAAAGTAAATAGAAGTGTGAATTCCCTTTCTACAATTAAGTAGACTTCCTTTCAGCAATTAGCACAGAACTTCCTTCTGCAAGAGTAATATAGAAAATTAGAATAGATTAGATAATCCAAGATTCTTATACACTCATCAAATTCTACTCCTAGAAATTAGATTTCAGTTATGCAAGTGTGACTTCAATTCTGCAACAATAGATTAGAACTCCAGCTTTGTCAACAACTTGCGTTAGTGTTCAACTTTTCGATTTTGTTTCTTTTAGTGTTAATTTACCTTACTACAATTTGATTAGTGTTTTCTTTCATAATCTAGCATAGACTATGCACAATTATCTTACAATAACAAAACTTCCCTAGGTTTGACAATTGATATCGAACACCTTAATTATCTATTTATTTAGACAATTAAATTGCACAATATTTTGGCGTCGTTGACGGAGAAGGTAATTATAGATTCTTGTAAGCACATTAGTTTTCTTTTCTTAGGAATGAGTAATCTACATGAATCGAGGAACACGAGGACGTATACCCGTAACTACTAACCCTACAGGTGCCAGAGGACATGGTGGAAGGATTCCTTCACTAGGAAGATCAACCTTTGTTGATGAGATTATAGCCAAAGTAGATTCTTCTTCGGGATCTATCTTTCGCCCTTCAAATCCTCCAAGAAGACATATTCCTCAGTCATTAGAACTACCCCATTTTCAAACATTGTTTTCATCAGGGGTTGAAGCTAAAGCTAAAGATTTGTCACCAACAAGTCAGCACGCAACAATGGAGAATATTGAAGATCAAGAAAGTGTAGCTCAGAATAGGGAAAAGCTAAAAGAAATTGAAGATATTTTTCAGATCAACGGACAGATAGTCACTAAAGAGGAGTGGGACAATTTCTATATTGATTGTTTAAGGAGAGAAAGAGTAGTTATGGAAAATCAAGGAGATAATGAAGAAGAGCTCTACCGTGAGGATCCAGTGAACAATGAATATCACGTAAATGATGAAAATACTATCTCTACCCTGGTCTTTCCTATTACTAATATTCCCACATGGGGGATAGCTCCTATGAAGAACATACCTCTCTTATCCATGCCAAATTTCCACGGATTATCTACTGAGGATCTAGATGGGTTTCTGTTTGAATTTGATATTCTGTGTAGAAGCTATAACTACACTACCACTGCGCAAAAGCTTAAATTATTTCCAGCTACATTGAAGGGTAACACGTTAAGATGGTTCATGAGCCTTGGAGGAGAGAATATTTCAACATGGGGACAAATGAGGCAGCATTTCCTAAACAAGTACCAAGACTACTGCCGAACGAGGGAACGAAGAGAGGAACTGTTCAAGACGTCTTAGAAGGAGGATGAGACCCTTGAAGATTTTGTGGAGCGACTCCAGTATAATCTACAAAGGTCTGGACATCTGAATGTGAGTAAGGACATTCTGAAAACTATTTTGCTAAAAGGAGTTAGACATGTTTGTTTAGATATGTTGAATATGCTTGGCAAGGGAGATATATCTAAGGAATCCTATGAAGACATTGTAAATCTTTGTAAGAGATGCTCTCGAGGATCTACAAGGAATAAGTCAACTACTAGGGATACCACTTTTTCAAGGGTACAAAAATCAACCAATGGAGGGGCAACAAGAGCGGAAATAGGTAATCTGTTAGAAGATTTCAAAACATAAATGATTAACTCTTTTGCTTCACAAATTGACACTCTGCAGGTCAAACAGAAACAAGCAGAATCAGATCTGGCATTGTCCATTTTCTATTCGAAATGCACAAAGAAACATCCACTAAGGGAGTGCCCACTGAACAATGTTCAGGTATGTCTTATTTGTGAATTAGATCATGTTACTGACCAATGTCCCTCCCTACCAGGTGTAAAACCATCAGTGAAGGTGACTAATGAGGAAGCGGAGACTGTCTATCTAATAACACTGAGAAGACAATGGCAACCATGAAGTCAAGGTACAAACCCTCAATTCTCTCCTACAACACTTAATTATTGGAATAATGTGAACAATCAGCTTCAATATGGCCAGATGAATTCCCCCCCTCCAAATCATATGCCACCTCCTTATCAGGATCCAAATGCATGGGTACCTATGCCCCAACAATAGAATCATCCTAGGAAATGGAACCCATATTTGAGAGGCCCTCAACAACAACTTACTTATCAAAACCCTCACCAACAGAACCCCTATCAACAACAGTTCCAACCCTAGTACCAGCAACAACAACTGCAGTTACCTCCCAATGCCCCATAGAACAATCATCTCTTACGGCCTCAGATGCCTGTGCAACCTAACCCAAATCCAAATAATAAGGCCATTCAGAATATTGATATACACAATGTGCCAGCTATGTCTATTACCCCTATGCCTTGTGATGAGATAAAATTAAGATCAGGGACAATAATCGAGCCAATAATTGAATATTCTCCATCTTCAGAATCAGACAAGGAATCAGGGGAAAAACCATTTGTTGATACAACAGAAATTGATGAACCTATCATAGAATTAGCAGAACACCCATTCCCTGAAAGATTGGAAATTACCAGAACTGTGGAATTACCATCCTTCAATCTCTTAGGATAATTGCAAAATATGCATGTTAAAATTCCACTATTGCAAGCGATTAGGGATGTCCCTATTTATGCGAAAACTGTGAGAGACCTTTGTATCAAAAAGCTTGGAAGGAAAACGTAGGGACCCCCTCACAGTACAAGTAGTTGGAGAATTGTCTGAACTGATGTCAGGCAAAACCCTACAGTCACTGCCAAAATTGGACAGACATTTATTCCCGATGTGTTAGTTGATTTAGGGGCAACAATTAACATTATTCCAATAGAGATGACACAATTGTTGCAACTCAGAAAGTAAGTCCGACCTACTCCTACTGTTTTAGAGTTAGTTGATCATTCTACTATTAAACCAGAAGGAGTAATCGATGATCTAGTTATTTCAGTTGATTCATGGGAGTATCCTGTTGATTTTGTCGTATTGCAACCTAAAACCCGTCTGGGGGGTCATCCTCTAATTCTAGGAAGACCATGGTTAGCTACAATTGATGCTTTCAATGGTTTTAGATCTGGTTCAATGACCATCTTTGATGGTTATGATAGTAATAAACTTACCCTTTATCCTCATGCCACACCCAGTGTGGAACCCAAAAATTATTTATGGATGGACCTTGAGGATGAAAGCACTCTGCCTGTGCTAACCATAGGAAAATCACTGAGTTTCAAAGACGAGACAGAGGATGAGATAATCAATAGCTTTATCAGTGACCCCTCTGCTATTACACCAAACATGTATCATCGATTGAGTAGAATCTGACCCTACTGCCCAGGAAGGAGTGAGCCCAGAGATGTTCTCTGAAACTGTTGTAAATCAAGTTAATTCAGCTATAACAACAGATACTGAAACAACTGAATTATTTCCTGAAGTTAGTTCTAAGAGCATCGTTGTAGAAATCAAACCTGGAAGAACCCTGAACATCAATCCTTATTTATCTTCTGCTGTAACTGGACGTTTGATGAAGTTATTGATTGAACATAAAGAGGCATTTGCCTGGGATTACATGGATATGAAAGGAATTTCCTCTGAACTATGCACCCACCATATATACATTAAGGAGGAATGCTGACCCATTTGCCAACCTGAAAGGAGGATGAACCCTAATATTAAAGAAATTGTTAAGGAAGAACTCCAGAAAATTCCTAATGCAGGATTCATCTACCCTATATCAGACAGTGAGTGGGTTTCACCCTTAGTTATTGTGCCTAAAAATAATGGTAAATGGAGAGTGTGTGTGGACTATAGAGCCCTGAATAAGGCCACACAGAAGAATCATTTCTCTCTGCCATTTATTGATCAGGTTCTAGACAACCTATCTGGCAAAAAGTTTTTCTCTTTCCTAGATGGATTTAGTGGCTATACCCAGATAAAAATTGCTCCACAGGACCAAGATAAGACCACCTTTACTAGCCCTTGGGGCACATTTTCCTATAAGGTTCTCCCATTTGGCTTGTGTAATGCACCAACCACTTTCCAGAGAGTTGTAATTGGTATTTTCTCTGATATGGTGAATGACTATATGGAAATATTCATGGATGACTTTACACCTTAAGGTACTGATTTCGATGAAGCTTTAGCTAATCTGGAAAAAGTAATCAAAAGATGTATACATAATCATATTTCTCTAAGTACAGAAAAGTGTCATATGATGATGAGCGAAGGTGTGGTGCTGGGACACTTTATTTCTTATGCAGGAATTCAGGTAGATCCAACCAAAATCCAGGTAATTTTGGACATTCCAACTCCATCAACTTAGAAAGAGGTACAAATCTTTTTAGGGCATACTAGATATTACAGGAGATTCATTAAAAAAAATTCCAAGCTTGCCTCTCCCTTATTTTTTCTATTAACAAAATATGTTGACTTTAGTTGGACTGACAATTGTGAATTGTCTTTTGAGGATCTTAAACAAAAATTGTCCACAACTCCCATTTTTAGAGGGCCCAATTGGGCTCTGCCATTTCACATTTCTTTAGATGCCTCAGACACTGCAATTGGTGCAGTGCTAGGGCAATAGGAGGACAAAGATCCGTATGCTATCTACTATATCAACAAGAACATGGCTCCTACTGAGTTAAATTATACAGTTACAGAAAACGAATTCTTGGCAGTAGTTTATGCTATCAATAAATTTAGGCATTATATCACTGGTTATTCTACTTTTATTCATACTAATCATTCAACAATTAAATATTTGATGAATAAACCTATTACTAATTCCCAAGTAACAATATGGTTGTTATTACTACAAGAATTCGACATCACTATAGTAGATAGCCCAGGAAAAGAAAATGTGGTTGCTGATTTTCTCTCAAGATTGAATATAAATGATGATAATTCACCTGTAGATGATTCCTCTCCAGATGAACATTTGTTTGTAGTATCTGCTCACTCACCTTGGTATGAAGACATTGCTAATTATTTGGTTGCAGGGAAGGTACCTCCACATCTATCTCCCCGAGAAAGAAGGAAGATTATTCATAAGAGTGCTCGGTATAGTTGGATAGGGGGATATCTTTTCTACATAGGCCTGGATCAAGAAATCAGGAGATGTGTGAGAGATGATGAAGTTTATGATATGATTAAAGCTTTCCATGATGGCCCTTGTGGGGGTCATTTTGCTGATAAAAAGGCTGGGCATAAAATTTTGAGGATGGGCTATTTTTGGCCCACAATATTTCAAGATGCAAAGAAGTATGTCCAAGCCTGTGACAGTTGCCAACAAATGGGTCAGCCAAATCATAGGGATGAGATGCCTCTCTAGCCTCAAGTGGTGTTAGATACTTTTGAGAGATGGGCCATATATTTTGTAGGGCCCATTAACCCACCTTCTAATCATAAAGTCTATATATTGGTCTGCACAGATTACATGACCAAGTGGGTAGAGGAAAAAACACTCATCAGGGCCTCAAAAGAAGTTGTCTTAGCATTTTTGTTTGAAGATATATTTGTTAGGTTTGGAGTTCCCAAAGAGTTAGTAACTGATGGGGGACCACCTTTCACATCACGTAAGTTTGAAGCCCTACTCAATAAATATCATGTTTTGCATAGAACAACTTATCCATACCATCCCCAAGGTAATGGGTAGGTGGAAAGTACAAACAAAGTAATAGAAGTTATTCTTACTAAGACAGTGAGGGAACATCATAGGGATTGGTCTGATAGATTGCATGAAGCTCTATGGGCTTATCGAACCACTTGGAGGAACACGACTTGTTTTTCTCCTTATGAACTGGTATATGGGAAGAGCCCTCTTTTTCCCATTGAGTTCGAGATCAAAACCCTAAGAACTGCATCAACAATAAATCTAGACTTGACTGTGGCACAGAAGGCCAGACTGTAGTAGCTAAATGAGCTGGATGAGAAGCATTTGGACACTATTCATCAAATCACAGTGATTCAACATCAAAGAACCAAGTGGCATGACCGAGTCATCAAGAAGAAGTTATTCAAAAAGGGAGATTGGGCTCTGTTGTATGATTCACACTTTAAAGAATTTAAGGGTAAGTTGTCTACAAGATCGTTGGGACCTTATGAGGTAGACACTATTTTTCCCAATGGGATAGTCAGGTTGATCACTATTGATGGATCCAATACACAGTTACTTGCAAATGGTCATCGCTTGTGCCTGTATCAGCATCCACTTTCCAAGGAAGAATTTAAATCCATATGTACAGCTGATATAGATTATCAATTTTTAAAGGGCACAGAGCTTGCTCCTTCCCCTTCTAAACCTTATAACTTTTTGCTTTTCAATAAACCCTTGTATATAAATAAATTGTGCGAATTTGAATGTTTATGTTTTTGCTTAAAGTATTTCATCTTTTTAAATTTTTATGTTTCTTTGTTATCCTAATAAATTCAGCCTAGAAGGGTATCAACCAATTACTTGTGTGCATATGGATTGATGAACAACAAAGTAGATTATAGCGAAGGGAGCCGAAGGATTAGTTTTTGGAAGTTTGAAGGGATTTTGTGTTCAGTCGGGTTACATGTTGTTACACCTCTTTCCGAACAAAATGGTCATTTTACATGATGTTACACTTTTTTTCGACAATTTGGCCGATTTACATGCTACTACACCTAATTCCACCATTCTAGCCAAAATACAAGCTGATACACCTGCCGTTGTTATTCCTTTTCGCTATTTTACATGCCGCTTCACCCATTTTTCACATTTCTGCCATTTTTCCATGCCAATACTCCATCAATCTTTCCGACTCTGCTATCTTTCCATGTTGAAACACTACTGTTTTTGTCATTTCCGTTGTTTTTATGAAGATTTCTGCTATTTTCCAAATTACTTCATTTGCCCATACAGAGTTGGAAGAAGTTTTTATTTCCAATTAATGCTCTCTCTGTCAGAAAATGTCACTTCATCATTACTTGACTCCACATCCACAGATTTCCAGTAGGTCAACCAATGAAAGGACTCCACCTATGCTCCAATTGTCATATCATCATTTCTCATGTTCCAAAGCCATCTATCATCATTACAACAATTCCCCACGGATCAAATGGCAGTTGGATAGTGCATTTATTCTGATAGATCAGTTCATGCGATAAGTTATGAGGTACGTTACTAATCCTACATGTCAAAGTGATGTAGATATGGAATCAAGCTTTAATGATTACCTACCGGTTGTCCTAAATTCGTTGAACCATGAGCTAATCAGATTAGTTGGGGGGAACAAAAATCTACGTCGTCATAACATTAAAATCCCATTTTATATTCACCTCCGCCACCTTTCAACCACGCTTATTTTTCGCTGAGACACTGTGTTCTTTATGCAATCCTCATTCAAACTTGTTGTGTCTCTGGTTTAGGTGCTAGTTTCTCCTCCTTTGTGACTATTTAGACTCTAAAACATCATCATGGGAGGATCAACTGTGAGGTATGAACCAAAAAATCTGGATGCAATACTGCTACACCCAGATGTTTACCAAAAATTTATGCAGGTTGTATGGATTTCTTATTTTGAGAAGTTGCAGGGGTTTAATGAATCAGAGGTGTTGGAGTTTAGTCAGAATCTCACAGAAGGGTATTCAATGGTGCACGGGGTGAGGATTCCAGTGACAGAGGAAACCGTGGCTATTGTGACAGGGTTGCCAACCATAGGAGAAAGGTGGTTTATCATAAGAGCACATCTTCCTGACGCACAGAAGGGTTTTCTCGTGGATGATGAGAAATTTCAAACCAAGGGTCGAGGTGTAGATGTAAGTTCCTTATACCATGGGGAAAAGTATCAACATTTGTAAAAAGGTACATTACATGAGAGGTAAGATATCAAGTATTTTATTTTTATGATTTTATCCTAATGTCACATTTAAGACATCGGAAGCTAATAAACATCCCTTATTACCTTCTTCCTTCCTTGCATAATATGGCTCACTTTGTCAAGAAATCAAAGAATCCCAAGAATTGTATTTCCAATCACAAACTGATAGGTTTGTTGATTCGTAGAGGAATGGGAATTCCTAATGAACCATTACCTAAAGAGGAAGAACAACCAAATCATGTTCCTGCTGTTATGGCCGAACCAAAACAACTACACCCTATGCCTACAGTTGTGATTAAGCCAACAGTTGAAAACCCAATCCCTGGACCAAGTCATGAGCCTCATCTCTTGGATGCAACAACAATTTAATCCCCCAATGTAACTTCCAATACGTCGACTTCATATCCTGTGAACCAGAAGCAACTCAAAACCCTCATGTTCATGAGACAGAGTGTCCTGATTTTGTTGATGCTCAGACCCTACCAGATTTTGACATAAATGATACAAACCTGAGTGAGCCGCAAATTGATCTTATGGAGACAGGTATACCAAATTTTACCTTAGGCAAGGAATTTCAAGAAACCATTTTGTCAATTCAAGCAGAATGTAAACGAATTGTAGCAGAATCATCGACTCCACTTGATGATTCTGTGCATAATTTGTCAAGTGACGAAGTACAGATTATAGGATAACACCCTCGCATTGCATATTTTCCTCCTTGTATGGTTTTTGAAGAATGACCTCCTTCTCCTGAAGCAAAGAAAAGGAACACCCCTTCTTTTGTCTCTACCTTACCTAGGAAGAAAACTAGGTTAGCGAGGTCTACTGGAGCAACAATTGGATGGAAGAATATGGAACAGGAAATACCCCTTCTTCGTTCATTATCCTCCATTGTTCAAGAAGTGATTGCTACACAAGAACCAACCTCTTCCCAGGACTTAGTTGTTACATAAGAACCAACTTCCCAGGAAGAGATTGTCCCACAAGAACCAATTATGCCAGAATTAGCTGTTACACAAGAACCAACTATCATCAGTGTATCTGCCACACAAGAACCAATTACAAAAAATAATGAGGATAATGACGATGTACCACTTGCTCAGCATTTTTCTCAAATTGAGAAGAAGATAAAGGGTACATAAAATTCCAAGATTACTGAACTGATGAAGGAAAATGACAGCCTCAAAGCAGAGTTGGATTCCCTAAAGAAGGAATTGCAGGTTGCTCAACAAAAAAACTCAGAGGAGTCAACTTTGGATATATTAGCACAGGCAACAACTATTATGAATGAAAATAGAGAGCACATGTGCTATGAATGTGGTAATATTTACTTTCAGCCAGGGTATCAAATAGTGAAAGTACCAGTCACTGGTCATACTGAAGAATGGCCCAATTTCTCAGTCAAGATAGAATATGGCCTTACTGCTCCACAAGAACTAGTAAGGAGAAGAGATCTCAAGGTAATAGATTAGCTGCTGGTTTACTAGCAAATTTTACACAAGAACCTCTGTTACACTTACAAGTTGTAACTCAAGCAACTCAAACTGATTATGTTCTTGAAGACAAAGAAACTGAGATAGATTTTTGAAACAACAGATGTTGGGGTACACATAGGTGATTTGATTTCTTTTTCCCATATTGGTACTTGTTGGGAACTTTAATTGTCTAAATAAATAGATAATTAAGGTGTTCAATATGAATTGTCAAACCCAGGGAAGTTTTGTTATTGTAAGATAATTGTGCTCAGTCTATGCTAGATTATGAAAGAAAACACTAATCAAGTTGCAGTACTAAAGAAACAGAGTTGGAAAGATGAACACTAACACAAGTTGCTGACACAACTGGAGTTCTAATCTACTGTTGCAGAATTGAAATCACACTTGCATAAGTGAAATCTAATTTGATGAGTGTATAATAATCTTGGATTATCTAATCTATTCTAATTTTCTATTTTACTCTTGCAGAAATAAATTCTGTGCTAATTGCCAAAAGGAAGTCTACTTAATTGCAAAAAGGAATTCACACTTTTATTTTCTTTTGCTTGAAAACAAAGATTTAATCTAATGCAGAAAAGGGAAATCAATTCTCCAGTAGTATTCAACAATTGATTCTAACTCTCATGAGACACATTGATGCGCATTAACAGAAAGGAACTAATCTGTAACAACAAATGTATTCTAGAAATGTTAAACAGATAAATCATCCAAATCAAAGCAATTAATCTAAAACTCAAAATAGAGGGGAGTCTGTGAGGAAGGTGGGCCCTTTCCTTCTCACTGAATCCACTCGAAAAAGACTGCAGTAGGTTAAAGAAACTCAATTCACTTCTTTATTAACTCGCAAAAATGTTCAGATACAATATGCTTCACTTCACTCTCTGTTCCACAGCTAATCTTCGGTACCAATGATTACAAAAGCTATGTTATTTAAAGATAGAGTCATTCAATTGAAACGGACTTAGAACAACCTTGAGAATATGAGATTCTCAAGATGTTCGTATGATACAAAAGATCTGTCATATTCACAAAATCTGGAAAAAGAATCTTGATCACCAGCATGAGCCCAAAAGTGTAACAACCTTGAGGATCGGTCTTCAAGATTCAGATTTGAATGATATACCAGCTTCCAGGATCAATGGGCATATATTGCAGCAGGTGTAACAACTTCCAAGATCGGTGTGCAATTGTTGTAGTCGTGTAACCACATGAAGAACTGGCACCAAGCTGTAACAACTGGTGTAACAACAATGATCTTTCTTCAAGACTTGGTTGTTCTACACATTTTGATCATTAGTTGCACATTCATGGGTAAAATATTAGAAACACTATCAATCAAACATGTTAAGTAAATAATAATATAAAATCAAGATCAATGATTCATACCTTGGGAAAAAGGGTCTTAGAAAACATTATAGTATTCATTTAGCATAGAAATGATAGGGTTGAATGAGAAAAATATATAGTTAAAAAGGGACATTTTTGGGTCCTAACATGCCCCCCAACTAAAGACATTGCATGTCCTCATGCAAAACACATTCAAGCTTTACTCTGAATCTGAGTCAGGGAAGTGACTCCGCCAATGCAAATTGCTAAGACAAATCACTAAGTACCGGTATGGGAAAAGCCTGTGTGTACCCCCAACATTTGTTGTTTCAAATATTTGTCTTTGTTGCTTTGTATTCAGGAACATAATCAGTTTGTGTGTGTAACAGAGGTTCTTTTGTAAAAGTTGTTGGTAAACCAACAACTACTCTATTACGTTGAGATCTCCTCTGCCTTACTGCTTTTTGTGGAGCAGTAAGGTCATATTCTTCCTTGACTGAGAGTTTGGTCGGTTCTTTAGCATGACCAGTGACAGGTACTTTCACTATTTTATACCCTGCCTAAAAGTAAATATTACCACATTCATAGCACTTGTGCTCTCTATTCTCATTCATAACAGTTGATGTCTGTGCTAATATATCCAAAGTTGATTTCTGTGAGTTTTGTTGTCGAGCAACCTGCAAGTCCTTGTTTAGGGAATCCAACTCTGCTTTGAGGTGGTCATTTTCCTTCATTAGTTCAGTAATCTTGGAATTTTCGGTACCTTGTATCTTCTTTTCAATTTGAGAAAACAACTGAGAAAGTGGCACATCGTCATTATCCTCTCTAGTTTGTGTAATTGTTTCTTGTGTAACAGTCTCTTCCTGTGCAGCTGGTTCTTGTGTAACAACTAATTCTAGCATGACTGGTTCTTGTGGGGCAGTCTCTTCCTTGGCAGCTAGTTCTTGTGTAACAACTAATTTTGGCATGATTGGTTCTTGTGGGACAGTCTCTTCCTGGGAAGTTGGTTCTTGTGTAACAACTAAGTTCTGGGAAGAGGTTGGTTCTTGTGTCACAATCATGTTGTTGGAAGGGACTGGTGTTGGCGTAACAGTCACTTCTTTAACAACCGAGGATAATGGATGAAGAATGGGTAATGCCTGTTCTATATTCTTCCATCTGACTGTTGCTTCAGTAGACCTTAATGACCTAGTTCTCCTCCTAGGTAATGTAGAGACAAAAACAAGGGATTTCCTTTTCTTTGCTTTAGGAGAAGGAGGGTGTTCTTCAACAACTAGGCAAGGAGAAGGAGGGTGTTCTTCAACAAACATACAAGGATGGAATACTGGGATGCTGGGGTCTAGTATAATCTGTACATCGCCACTCGTCAAGTGATGCACATAGTCATCAAGCGAACCCGATGATTCTGCTGTAATTTGTGTACATTTGGTCTGCAATGATAAAATGGTTTCTTGAAATTCTTTGCACAAGGTAAAACCCGAAATACATATCTCCATAACATTAGCTAGCCGTTCAATTATGTTTGTATCATTGAGGTCAAAATTTGGCAAGGTCTGAGTATCAACAAAATCAGGACACTCTGTTGTAGCAACTGGAGATGAAGTTGACGAACTGGTAGTTACAATGGGGGTTGATGTTGCAGTAGATCGTTCTAACCTAGTTCTCTTCCTAGGTAAAGTAGAGACAGAAGCAATGGTTTTCCTTTTTTTAGCTTTATGAGTAGGAGGGAGTTCTTCAACAATAGTTGTTGCAGCCGAGGGTTGAGGCTCATGATTTGGTCTAGGGATTGCGTTGTCAACTGCTGGCTCAAGCACAACTACAGACATAGGGTTTAGTTGTTCTGGTTCAACACCGTCGATGCTTTTCTGAGTGGTGTTAGAGGTTCTTCTGGTTTTGTGTGTGGTTCTCAGAGTCAACTTACGGGCAATTACAGTCGGGGCTTTAACTACTAGTGCAACTGAAGGCACAAGATTTGGTTGCTTGGGGTCGGCCATAAAAACAGGCATAGAATTTGGCTATTCTTCCAGTTCAGGTAATGGGTCATTAGAAATTCTCATTCCTCTACGAATCAACAACCATATCAGTCTGTGATTGGAAAGACAATTCATGGGATGCTTCGATCTCTTGACAAAGTGAGCCATTTTATGCAAGGAATGAAGAAGGTAATAAGGGATGTTTATTAGCTTCTGATGTCTTAAATGTGACAGTAGTATAAAATCAGAAAAATAAACTACTTGATATCTTCCTTCACATGTAATGTACCTTTTTACAAATTCTGATACTTTCCCCCATGGTTCTGGTAAGGAACTTACATTTGCACCTCGACCCTTGGTCTGAACTTGCTCATTGTCCATGAAAAAACCCTTCTATGCGTCGAGAAGATGTGCTTTTCTGTTAAACCATATTTATCCTGTTGTTGGCAACCCTGTCACAACAACTATGCTTTCTTCTTTCACTGGAATCCTCACCCTGTGCACCATCGAATATCCTTCTGTGAGATTCTGACTGAACTCTAATACCTATACTTCATTAAACCCCTACAGCTTCTTAAAATACGAAATCCATCTAGCCTGTAGAAATATTTGGTAAACATCTGGGTGTAGCAGCAATGCATCCAGATTTTCCGGTTCATACCTCATAGTTGATCCTCCCATGACGTCGCTTTAGATTCTAACAGTCACTTAGGAGGAGAAATCGACACCTAAACCAGAGACACAACAAGTTCGAACATGGATTGTATAAAGAATGCAGTGTCTCAACGGAAATAAACGTGGTCGAAAGGTGGCAGAGATAATTATAAAAAGGGATTTTAATGTTAGGTCAGCATAGATTTTCGTTCCCCCAACTAATCTGATTGGCTCGTGGTTTAATGAATTTAGGACAACCATCAGGTAAGCATTAAATCTTGCTTCCATATCTACATCACTGTGACACATAAAATTAGTAACGTACCTCATAAATTACTGCACGAACCGATTTTTCGGAGTACACGCACTATACAACCACCATATGATCAGCGTGGAATAGCTGTAATGATGAGAGATGGATCTGGAACGTGAGAAATGATGATATGACAAGTGGAGCATAGTTGGAGTCCTTTCATTGGTTGACCAGCAAGAAATCTGCGGATGTGGAGTTAAGTAATGATGAAGTGGCATTGTCTGTCAGAGAGACCAGAAAATATAGTAGCAGAACTGGCAAAACAATAGTGTTTCAGCATGGAAAAATAACATAGATGCGAAAAATGGGTGAAGTAGCATGAAAAATAGCAAAAAGGAATAACAATGGTAGGTGTATCAGCATGTATTTTTGGCCAGACTAGTGGAAATAGGTGTAGAAGCATGTAAATCAGCCAAATTGGAAGGAAAATGGTGGAACAACATGTAAAGTGAAAGGACAAAATAGTTGGGAAAATGGTGTAACAACATGTAAAGTGACCATGGTGTAACGGCATGGAAAGAGGTGTAACAACATGTAACCCAACCGTACACAGAATTCCTTAGTTTTCCAAAAACTAATCCATCAACTCCCTTCGTTGTAATCTACCTTGATGTTCTTCAATCCATCTGCACGCAAGTATTTGCCTGATACCATTCTAGGCTGATTTTATTAGAAGAGAAAAAAAATGAAATATTTTAAGCAAAAACAGAATAATTCAAATTCACACAGTTTATTTATATACAAGATTTTATTGAAAGAAAAAAGTTCTAAGGTTCAGAAGGGGAAGGAGTAGGCTCCATTCCCTTTAAAAATTGATAACCTGTATCAGCTGTACATCTGGATTTAAATTTTTCCTTGGAAAGTGGACACTGATACAGACGCAAGCAATGACCATTTGCAAGTAACTGTGTATTGGATCCATCAATGGTGATTAACCTGACTATCCCATTGGGAAAAATAGTTTCTACCTCGTAAGGTCCTAGCCATCTTGTACGCAACTTACCCTGAAATTCTTTAAAGTGTGAATCATATAACAGAGCCCAATCTCCCTTTTTGAATAACTTCTTTTTTATGACTCGGTCATGCCACTTGGTTCTTTGTTGTTGAATCACTGTGGTTTGATGAATAGCATCCAAATGCTTCTCATCCAGCTCATGTAGCTGCTGCAATCTGGCCTTTTGTGCTACAACCAAGTCTATATTGACTGTTGATGCAGTTCTTAGGGTTTTGATCTCGAACTTAATGGGAAAAATAGGGCTCTTCCCATATACCAGTTCATAAGGAGAAAAACCAGTTGTGTTCCTCCAAGTGGTTCGATAAGCCCATATAGATTCATGCAATCTATCAGACCAATCCCTACGATGTTCCCTCACTGTTTTAGTAAGAATAACTTCTATTACTTTGTTTGTACTTTCCACCTGCACGTTACCTTGGGGATGATATGGAGAAGTTGTTCTATGCAAAACATGATATTTATTGAGTAGGGTTTCAAACTTACGTGATGTGAAAGGTGGCCCCCCATCAGTTACCAATTCTCTGGGAACTCCAAACCTAACAAAGATATCTTCAAACAAAAATGCTAAGATAGCTTCTTTTGAGGCCCTGATGAGTGCTTTTGCCTCAACCCACTTGGTCATGTAATCTGTGCAGACCAATATATAGACTTTTTGATTAGAAGGTGGGTTAATGGGACCTACAAAATCTATGGCCCATCTCTCAAAAGGCTCTAACACTACTTGAGGCTAGAGAGGCATCTCATCCCTATGATTTGGCTGACCCATGCGTTGGCAACTGTCACACGCTTGGACATACTTCCTTGCATCTTGAAATGTTGTGGGCCAGAAATAGCCTATCCTCAAAATTGTATGCCTAGTCCTTTCATCAACAGAATGACCCCCACAAGGGCCATTATGGAAAGATTTAAGCAGATCATAAGCTTCAACATCTCTCACACATCTCCTGATTTCTTGATCCAGGCCTATGTAGAAAAGGTATCCCCCTATCCAACTATACCGAGCACTCTTCTGAATAATCTTCCTTCTTTATCGGGGTGATAGATGTGGAGGTACCTTCCCTGCAACAAAATAATTAAAAATTTATGCATACCAAGGTGAGTGAGAAGATACTGCAAGGAAATGTTCATCTAGAAAGGAATCATCTACACATGAATTATCATCATTTATATTCAATCTTGAGAGAAAATCAACAACCACATTTTCTTTTCCTGGTCTATCTACTATAGTGATGTCAAATTCTTGTAGTAATAACAACCATCTTGTTACTCGGGCATTATAATAGGTTTATTCATCAAATATTTATTTGTTGAATGATCAGTATGAATAAAAGTAGAATAACCAGTGAGATAATGCCTGAATTTATTGATCGCATAAACTACTACCAATAATTGTCTTTCTGTAACTATATAATTTAACTCAGCAGGAGCCAAGTTCATGCTGATATAGTAGATATCACAGGGATATTTGGCCTCCTGTTGCCCTAGCACTGCACCAATTGTAGTATCAGAGGCATCTGAAGAAATGTGAAATGGCAGTGCCCAATTGGGCCCTCTCAAAATGGGAATTGGGGACAATTTTTGTTTCAGATCTACAAAAGGCAATTCACACTTGTAAGTCTAACTAAAGTCACCATATTTTTTTAATAGAAAAAATAAGGGAGAGGAAATTTTGGAATTTTTTTTAATGAATGTCCTGTAATATCCAGCATGCCCTAAAAAGCTTCTTACCTCCTTCTGAGTTGATGGAGTTGGAATGTCCAAAATTACCTGGATTTTGGCTGGGTCTACCTGAATTCCTGCATAATAAATGAAGTGTCCCAGCACCACACCTTCGCTCATCATCATATGACACTTTTCTGTAATTAGAGAAAGATGAGACTGTATACATATTTTGAGTACTTTTTCTAGATTAGCTAAATCTTCCTTGAAATTAGTACCATAAGGTGCAAAGTCATCCATAAATATTTCCATACAGTCATTTACCATATCAAAGAAAATACCAATTACAACTCTCTGGGAAGTGGTTGGTGCATTACATAAGCCAAATGGGAGAACCTTGTAGGCAAATGTACCCCAAGGGCTGGTAAAGGTGGTCTTATCTTGGTCCCATGGAGCAATGGTTATCTGGTTATAGCCACTAAATCCATCTAGGAAAGAAAAAAACTTTTTCCCAAATAGGTTGTCTAGAACCTGATCAATGAATGGCAGAGTGAAATGATCCTTTTGCCTGGCCTTATTCGGGGCTCTATAGTCCACACACAATCTCCATTTACCATTCTTTTTAGGCACAACAACCAATGGTGAAACCCACTCGTTGTCTGATATAGGGTAGATTAATCCGACATTTAGAAGTTTCTGGAGTTCTTCCTTAACGATCTCTTTAATATTAGGGTTCATCCTCCTTTGGGGTTGGAAAATGGGTTGACATTCTTCCTTAATGTATATATGGTGGGTGCATAGTTCAGAGGAAATTCCTTTCATATCCATGTAATATCAGGAAAATGCTTCTTTATGTTCAATCAATAACTTCATCAAACGATGTGTTTCAGCAGAAGATAAATCAGGATTGATGTTCAGGGTTTTTCCAGGTTTGATTTCCACAACGATGCTCTTAGAACTGAATTTAGGAAATAATTTAGTTGTTTTAGCATCTGTTGTTACAGCTGAATTAACTTGATTTACCACAGTTTCAGAGAACATATCTGGGCTCACTCCTTCCTGGGCAGTAGGGTCGAAGATTCGACTCAATCGGTGGTATGTGTTTTGTGTAACAGTAGAGGGGTCACTGATAAATCTATTGATTATCTCATCCTCTATCTCGTCTTTGAAACTCAGGGATTTTCCTATGGTTAGCACGGGCAGAGCACTTTCATCCTCAATGTCCATCCATAAAGAATTTTCGGGTTCCACACTGGGTGTAGCATGAGGATAAAGTGTAAGTTTCTTGGTATCATAACCATCAAAGATGGCCATTGAACCAGATATACAACCAATGAAGGCATCAGTTGTAGCTAACCATGGTCTTCCTAGAATTAGAGGGTGCCCCCCCAAATGGGTTTTAGGTTGCAATACAAAAAAATCAGTAGGATACTCCCATGAATCGACTGAAATAGCTAAATCATCGATTACTCCTTCTAGTTTGATAGTAGAACTATCAACTAATTCTAAAACAATAGGAGTAGGTCGGACTTGCATTCTGAGTTGCAACAATTGTGTCGTCTCGATTGCCATAATGTTAATTGTTGCCCCTAAATCAACTAACACATCGAGAATATATGTCTGTCCAATTTTGACAGTCACTGTAGGGTTTCCTGGGTCACCATATTTAATAGGTGGGGTTTTGCCTAACATCAGTTCAGACAATTCTCCCACTACGTGTACTGTGAGGGGGTCCCTAGGTTTCCTTCCAGGATTTTTGATACATAGGTCTCTCACAGTCTTTGCATAAATAGGGACATCCCTAATCACTTGGAATAATGGAATGTTAACATGTAGATTTTGCAATTCTCCTAAGAGATTGAAGGATGGTAATTCCACAGTTTTGGTAATTTTCAATCTTTAAGGGAATGGGGGTTCTACTAATTCTATGATAGGTTCGTCAATTTCCTCTATATCAACAGATGGTTTTTCCCCCAATTCCTTGTCTGATTCTGAAGATGGAGCATCTTCAATTATTGGCTCGACTTATCTCCCTGATCTTAATTTTATCTCATCACAAGGCATAGGGGTAATAGACAGGGCTGGCACATTTTGTATATCAATATTCTGAACGACCTTATTATTTGGATTTGGGTTAGGTTGCAGAGGCATCTGAGGCAGTAATGGAGGATTGTTCTGTGGGGCATTGGGAGGTAACTGTAGTTGTTGCTGCTGATACTGGGGTTGGAACTGTTGTTGATAGGGATTATGTTGGTGAGGGTTTTGATAAGTAGGTTGTTGTTGAGGGCCTCTCCAATATGGGTTCCATTGCCCAGGATGATTCTGTTGTTGGGGTATAGGTACCCATGCATTGAGATATTGATAAGGAGGTGACATCTAATTTGGAGGGGGTGCATTCATCTGACCATATTGAAGCTGATTGTTCACATTATTCCAATAATTAAATGCTGCAGGAGAGAATTGAGGGTTTATACCTTGACCTCGTGGTTGCCATTGTCTCCTCTGTGTTATTAGATAGGCAACCTCTGCTTCCTCATTAGTCACCTTCATTGATGCTTTTACACCTGGTAGGAAGGGACATTTTTCAGTGGCATGATCTAATTCACAAATAAGACATACTTGGACACTGTTTAGTGGGCACTCCCTTGGTGGATGTTTGTCTCTGCATTTTGGATAGAAAATGGACAATGCTCAATCTGATTCTGCTTGTTTCTGTTTGATCTGCAGAGTATCAATTTGTGAAGAAAAAGAGTTAATCATTTATGTTTTGAAATCTTCTAATAGATTACCTATTTATGCTCTTATTGCCCCTCCATTGACTGATTTATGTACCCTTGAAAAAGTGGCATCCCTGGTGGCTGGCTTATTCCTTGTAGATCCTCAAGAGCATCTCTTACAAATATTTACAATGTCTTCATAGGATTCCTTAGATATATCTCCCTTGCCACGCATATTCAACATATCTAAACAATCATCTCTAACTCCTTTTAACAAAATAGTTTTGAGAATGTCCTTACTCACATCTGAATGTCCAGACCTTTGTACATTATACTGGAGTCACTCCACAAAATCCTAAAGGGTCTCGTCCTCCTTTTGAGACATTCTAAACAGTTCCTCTCTTTGTTCCCTCGTTCGACAATAGTCTTGGTATTTGTTCAGGAAAAGCTGCCTCATTTGTCCCCATGTTGAAATATTCTCTCCTCCAAGGCTCATGAACCATCTTAACGCGTTACCCTTCAATGTAGTTGGAAATAATTTAAGCTTCTTTACAGTGGTAGTGTAGTCATGGCTTCTACACATAATATCAAATTCAAACAAAAACTCATTTGTATCCTCAGTAAATAATCCATGGAAATTTGGTAGGGCTGAGAGAGGTATGTTCTTCATAGGAGCCATTCCCCGTGTGGGAATATTAGTAATAGGAAAGACCAGCGTAGAGATAGTATTTTCATCATTTACCTAATCTTCATTGTTCACTAGATCCTCATGATGGAGCTCTTCTTCATTATCCCCTTGATTTTCCATATGTGCTCTTTCTCTCCACTCAATACGGAAAGCATCCCACTCCTCTTTAGTGATTATCTGTCTGTTGATCTGATAAACACTTCTTTTGGATTTTCCCTATTCCGAGCTACACTTTCTTGATCTTCACTATTCTCCAGTGTTGCGTGTTGATTTGTTGGTGACAAATCTTCAGCTTCATCCCCTCATGAAAACGATGTTTCAAAAAAGGGGTAGTTCTGATGTCTGAGGAATATGTCTTCTCGGAGGATTTGAAGGGCGAAAGATAGATCCCAAAGAAGAATCTGCTCTGGCTATAATCTCATCAACAAAGGTTGGCCTTCCTAGTGCAGGATTCCTTCCACCACGTCCTCTGGTACCTGTAGGGTTAGTATTTTTAGGGATACGTCCTCTTGTTCCTCGATTCATGTAGACTACTCATTCCTAAGAAAAGAAAACTGATGTGCTTACAAGAATCTATAATTATCTTCCCCGGCAGCGGCACCAAAATGTTGGGCACTTTAATTGTCTAAATAAATAGATAATTAAGGTGTTCAATATGAATTGTCAAACCCAAGGAAGTTTTGTTATTGTAAGATAATTGTGCACAGTCTATGCTAGATTATGAAAGAAAACACTAATCAAGTTGCACTACTAAAGAAACAGAGTTGAAAATCTGAACACTAATACAAGTTGCTGACACAGCTGGAGTTCTAATCTACTGTTGCATAATTGAAATCACACTTGCATAAGTGAAATCTAATTTGATGAGTGTATAAGAATCTTGGATTATCTAATCTATTCTAATTTTCTATTTTACTCTTGTAGAAGGAAATTCTGTTCTAATTGCCGAAAGGAAGTCTACTTGGTTGTAGAAAGGAATTCACACTTTTATTTTCTTTTGCTTGAAAACAAAGATTTAATATAATGCAGAAAAGGGAAAGCAATTCTCCAGCAGTATTCAACAATTGATTCTAACTCTCATGAGACACACTGATGCGCATTAACAGAAAGGAACTAATCTGTAACAACACATGTATTCTAGAAATGTTAAACAGATAAATCATCCAAATCAAAGAAGTTAATATAAAACTCAAAATAGAGGGGAGTCTGTGAGGAAGGTGGGCCCTTTCCTTCTCACTGAATCCACTCGAAAAAGACTAGAGTAGGTTAAATAAACTCAATTCACTTCTTTATTAACTCGCAAAAATGTTCAGATACAATATGTTTCACTTCACTCTCTTTTCCACAACTAATCTTCGGTACCAATGATTACAAAAGATCTGTTATTTAAAGATAGAGTCATTCATTTGAAACGGACTCAGAACAGCCTTAAGAATCTGAAATTCTTAAGTTGTTCATATGATACAAAAGATATGTCATCTTCACAAAATCTGGAGAAAGAATCTTGATCACCAGCGTGAGCCAAAACGTGTAACAACCTTGAGGATCGGTCTTCAAGATTCGAATTTGAATGATATACTAGCTTCCAGGATCGGTGGGCATCTGTTGCAGTAGGTGTAACAACTTCCAGAATCGGTGCACAGTTGTTGTAGTAGTGTAACCACATGTAGAACTGGCGCCAGGGTGTAACAATTAGTGTAATAGCAATGATCTTTCTTCAAGACTTGACTGTTCTACACATTTTGATCATTAGTTGCACATTCATGGGTAAAATATGAGAAACGCTACCAATCAAACATGTTAAGTAAATAAGAATATAAAATCAAGATCAATGATTCATACCTTGGGAAAAAGGGTCTTAGCAAACATTATAGTAAGCATTTAGCCTGGAAATGATAAAGTTGAATGAGCAAAAGATATAGTGAAAAAGAGACATTTTTGGGTCCTAACAGTACTTAGCAATTCGTCTTAGCAATTTGTACTGGAGGAGTCACTTCCTTGACTCAGATTTAGAGTAAGGCTTGAATGTGGATTGCATGAGGACATGCAATGTCTTCAGTTGGGAGGGATGTTAAAACCCATAAATGTCCCTTTTCCACTATATCTTTTGCTCATTCAACTGATCCAGGTGGGTATTGGTGGCCACCCGCCTATTCCACTTGGACCCACACCATTGTTTCTTTTAGTTTTTCAGTTTCCTTAATTGTAGCACAATTTACTATTTTTAGCAGTTCCTCGGGTCTTGAACTTCCGGAGTTGTTTTAAGGCCCTAAACGACGTTTTTTGGGCATGAATGCGATGAATATGAGTCTGTTTCAAACTTTATATTTTCTATCAATGGTGTAGTCCTCAGATAGATCTTTCTAACTATGTATCATGTGCATCAAACGAAGATAGTATGCCAAAGTTACGACCCCGGGAAATTGACATACCAATTTACCCCAACGGGGCCCATATTCTGGCGTTTCATCTCCTAGGGTTAGGTTTTTGGATGTTTAGGGTTTTCCATTGTTTCTCAGTAATATATAGGCCTTCGAGCCTCATTGTAACGGGAAGTTGAGAGGCCAGTAGCCGCCACATATCTTCTCAGAGATAAGCTACCAACGCTCTAGCTAGTTTATTTTCATTCTGTCTGTAAGCATTTTTCAGTCATTTGTTAGTAATGAAATGAAGTCTTATTTCCGCTGCATCTCTATGTTTATGTGTATTTCTATATTTCATTGTGTTCCTACATAAATCCGGATCATCAACCTTATAATTTCTATGCTAAAATACCTAATATAATGTTTGCTAAGACCTTTTCCCAAGGTATGAGTCATTGATCTTGCTTTTGTATTCTTATTCACTTAACATGTTTGATTGGTAGCGTTTCTCATATTTTACCCATGAATGTTCAATCAATGATCAAAATGTGTGGATTAAAGAAAAACAACCAAGTCTTGAAGAAAGATAATTGTTGTTACACCAGTTGTTACAGTTGTGCGCCAGTTCAACATCTTGTTACACGACTACAACAATTGTGCACCTTTCTTGGAAGTTGTTAACAACTGTGTGCCAGTTCTGCATGTTGTTACACGACTACAACAATTGTGCACCTTTCGTGGAACCTGTTACACCTACTGCAACAGATTCCCACTAATCTTGGAAGCTGGTATATCATTCAAATCTGTATCCTGAAGACCGATCCTCAAGGTTGTTACACGTTTTGGCTCACGTTTGGCTCAAGCTGGTGATCAATATCATTTTTCAGATTTTGTGATGATGATAGATCTTTTCTATCATACGAACAGCTTGAGAATCTTCGATTCTCAAGGTTGTTCTAAGTCTGTTTCAACTGAATGTCTCTGTCTTTAAATAACAGAGATTTGTAACCATTTAGGTAGTGGATATTAGTTGTGGAATAGATAGTGAAGTGAAGCATTTTGTATCTGAACATTCTGGCGATTTAATAAAGAAGTGATTTGAGTTTCTCCAACCTACTGTAGTCTTTTCGAGTGGATTTAGTGAGAAGGAAAGGGACCACCTTCTTGATAGACTCCCCTCTGTTGTGAGTTTTAGATTAACTGCTTTGATTATTTACAGTTGTGTGATTTATCTATTTATGCATTTCTAGAATACATTTGTTGTTACAGTTCAGTCTCTTTCTATTAATGCACATCAATGTGTCTCATGAGAGTTAGAATCAATTGTTGTATACTGTTGGAGATTTGCTTTGAAAGTTAATTCCTTTTCTGCATTAAATTAAATCTTTGTTTTCAAGAAAAAGTAAATAGAAGTGTGAATTCCCTTTCTGCAATTAAGTAGACTTCCTTTCAACAATTAGCACAAAACTTCCTTCTGCAAGAGTAATATAGAAAATTAGAATAGATTAGATAATCCAGGATTCTTATACACTCATCAAATTCTACTCCTGGAAATTAGATTTCAATTATGCAAGTGTGACTTCAATTCTGCAGCAATAGATTAGAACTCCAGCTGTGTCAGCAACTTGTATTAGTGTTCAACTTTTCAATTCTGTTTCTTTTAGTGTTAATTTACCTTACTGCAATTTGATTAGTGTTTGCTTTCATAATCTAACATAGACTGTGCACAATCATCTTACAATAACAAAACTTCCTTGGGTTTGACAATTCATATTGAACACCTTAATTATCTATTTATTTAGACAATTAAAGTGCACAACACCTACTTCTTTTCATAACATTAGAATCCTAGATCTAGCTTGGATCTAACCTTATCTATGAAGAAAGAAATCATATATGAGCATTCATGAATGAAGTACAAATATTCATAGGGGATAACCAATGATTTATTAATTCAAATGAGAGAAATACATCAATGTGATTACCTTAGGTGTATATGCGCTCCTCCTTTCCCCTTGCTCCTTACTCCTCCTAAACTTCTTAACCAGACTAGGCAATCTGTCTATGGTTGTTGTAGAATGGAGAAGTACCTCTGAATTTTGGCAGCATGTATCTGTAAATGATTCTTCCTCCTCATGCTCAAGACTAACCTTCTTTTTATAGATTCTTGGAAGAGGGTTGGGAGAGCTTCTAGATCTTCTAGAGATCAATGGAGACTCAAATATTGTGAGTTCCAAGGCTCGTGCCACGAAGAACCAACTCATCCCTCACTTACCTCTTCGAAACTTCACAAATCTAGAATATTACAGGGGGTGTCGTTTGTTGTAGATTGATGAAAATCGACATCTCGTTGGCTGTCCCGTATATGACCAACGAAACCCTTTAAAAAATGTCTAAATCGTGAGCTAAAGGTTGTGTTTTGGCTTTCATCTTCTCCTAATTTCCTCCTAACATTGTAGGGTGGAAATTAAGGATATAACAATGTAGTTACGATTGGACATTTTCCAGGATGTGTTATTGAATGTCTCCCCCCTCCGTTGTAACTCAGGGGAATTGAACCTTGGTTGAGGCTCCGATACCACTATTGGGTGTGTTGTTACAACAAAAATTGTTAGAGGTATTAGTAAAATTCCAAACCCAACAACATCACCTTGAGTGGGTGGTTAGTCTCGTGTTGCCAATGTGGCAGTTAGTCCACAATATTGATTCCCATAGGTGTGGTGGTTATTCCAACAAACCCAACACAACATTCGAGCCACAATCCTGACGGTCTTGATCTATAGCCTTTGCTCCATGTTAGTGTCAAACTCTGCACCTGGTTGATTTATCCAACCTTTATTGTGTATGAGGAAAGTAGGATTGGTTTGAAGTGTTTGGAGAAGGAGGAGAGCATGAGCAACATTAAAGCCACCAAGCCTTATGTAGCATTAACAATATAATTTAGCATTAAAACCATCAACTACAAAATTGTTGTCATCATCCTCCAGGTATTGAGGGTTTTTTATTTCATTTTGTTTCTATGTTCTTTCCAAAAAAACTCTAAAACAAGTAAAGGCCAAAATGGTCAAACAAAACCACCTTGGAGAATGGGAGCACAATGCAATTAGTACATAAACCACAATTTTTAAATCCTAGGGAAAATGCACATTTTGTAGGCCTCAATCAAATACTTAAGTTGGATTCAAACAATAAATTCATCTTTTTCTCAAAGGAGAAGGATAGCTTATCAACTATTTGCCTTTTCTTAGATTTGCTAATTTTGTAATCTATGTTTTGATGAATTTATTATCAAATCCATAGAAATTGTAAATTCTATCGTATAAATGAATTCAATGGCCTAAAAAACTCTAGCCCTTGGATATGCAAAGTAAAAAGATAAGACCTATAAATAGACATAAGTCTGTAAAACGTGAGTTGCAAGTATATGCCGATACGACTAAGAAAGTTCAATTTAGAATGATTCCATCTAAAATAGCACCAACATGTCGCATTTCTTACAAAGTACGTTACACAATCCACTGAAATCTAAAGCAAGTCCTCGAAAATCATGGCGGGTTAAAGATTTCCTTGATACTAAGGCCGGACAAATACTGAGATTTTTTACGGGGGCAACAACAAAAGGAAGCCAGTGAATCAGTGGTATAATAAGAAAGTAATTTAGCTCCAGTGAATAATAAGAAAGTAATTTAACTGATCGACATTGAGAGGTTGGCAAAAATAAATGAATCCTTTGAAAGTGACGTAGAGACAAAAAGTAAATGAAAGAACATCCGACCTGCCGGATTCGAACCAGCGACCTAAGGATTTTATTGACACTATCAATCCCACTACAGTACTCCGCTCTACCAACTGATCTAAAGTCGGATAACCTAATTCATTCCTCCCATAGATTAAACAATTTTGAATAATGACTTGAACCATTCACTTTGATTAACTTGCGATAATGTTAAAACTGCCAGACTCATCATTGGCAAAATCGTAGGTTAAAATCCTGCTTTCTGCATCGAATCGGTTCATAAATTAAATCGAAAGAACATCAAACATAGGAAAAATACTGTTACTTCATTTTATTGATCATAACGACGTTGTTTAACTGTTTTATGAAATGGTTTTTTTACCCGAATTCTGTTATATAAGTCTGCACGAAATCCATTTTTAAATATAGAAATGGATTCAACATGCTAAAAAAATCTCTAAAAAACTCTGATTATATAGAAATAATTACTCAGAATAATAATCTGTGAAAGTATCACTAGTCCCACATCAATCCACTCATCTAGTATTGTTTCTAGTCTTACTATGTAAACTATGAAATTTGTATTAACTATTAAAATATAAAGTCAACCTAACCAGATAATTGTTTGATAAATGACTGTCTTTGTCTAGTGCCAAAACACTTAATGAGTTTATATCTTTGATCATATTTTACAATGTCTCCAAACAACTTTATAAAGAATAAAAAGATAACATATGACATAATTTTTTGAGGCAGATCTTGGAAGACACTCAAAGAGAGTAATTATTCACCATTGTATACTAAACAATTTAGGTTAGAGAATGCAAACAAAGTAAGGAAACTTTTGTGATGTGAGTGTTTGGTTCATGTGATCAAGGATTTGTAATATTTATAGTAGAGTATTTCCAGAAGAGATTTACCTCAATTGAGTTTTTTCTAGGCAAAAAGATGCATATTAGTTATTTGTTGCTATGTTAAATAATTTTCAATGTATATTTGAGATTTTATTTCTACACTTATTATTCAACAAAAAAATGGAGTGAATTAGTGTTGATTAAAGTACTCATACAAAAAAATGATAGTAACATAATTATTCAAGCTAAATTCATTTTGAAGAATTGTCTAAAAATATAGCTTCAACAATTTATAGATTTTATAGGTATCAAAGTTGGGTCTTCTTTGAACTTGTAAGATAAATACTCATAGTAAATATAAAGAGAGTTGTGATCCATTATTGCCACCAATAGAGAGGAGGAACTAGGCAAAAACAGGCTTTGTAATTTCATTTTGTTTTTGTTCTTCAAAACTTTGCAATTTCTAAGAAATCTTAGAGCTTTGCAATTTCATTTTGTTTTTGTTCTTTTCCAAAAAAATGGAATAATTAAACTGCCTTGTGGGAGCACATTAATACATAAACCAGAATTTCTACATTTTAGACAAATTACATATTTTGTATACCTTAAAAAAAGTTAGCAAAAAAATTTACATCATGTTCAAATCAATAAATTCAGATTTCTTGAAAGGAAAAGGATAACTCTTAAACTAATTGTGGCCTTTTAGATATGCTAATTTGACATTGAACCATCTATTTTTGAGTGAAATTTCTCATCAAATTCATGGACATTGGACAATCTATTTTTTGAATGAAATTTCTCATAAATCCATAAAAATAGTAATTTTAAAGTTCATGAGAATTCATCCACCTAAAAAAAATCTTAACATTTGTATGTACATTTTATGAATATGAGAAGTGACAATACGTAATTATATTAAATATATGTTAAAACATCATCCAATATATATATATGGTGTATAAAAATATATTTAAAATAAAAACTATAAAACTATAAATATAATTTTTTATGATTTTTAATCTCAAATAAATATAAATCAAATTATTTTATTATTATTATATAAATGTATTTTATTTTAATATACATTATATATTTAATAAATACAACATTAGTTATTAGTATAATATTGGGTGATTATTAACTTCTTTAATTTTTTAACATGATATATATAAACATACACTACAAGTTGTAAAGAAACAATAAATATCTAGTGCAAATCATTTAATACTCTGCAAGCTTGGATGTAGACTCTTGAATCTGAAGTAACTAAATATCTAGTTGAAAGCATTTAATATTCTGAGAGCTCTGATGTAGACTCTCGAATCTAAAGTAACTTGTTAGTGGATCCAAAAACATTAGATCCAACATAAAGATGCAGAGCATTAAATGCTCCTTAATGTCCCTGAGACAACGTGTTCTGCCAAATTTTTTACTGGAATCATAGTACAAGTAAATGGAAATAAGTCGGTGCAAAGAGGAGTTGAAATTCCAATAGTAAACTTCAATTTAGAATAATTCCACGTAAACTGGCACCGAATCTCGCATTTATTACGAAGTAAGTGAAAAAATTCACTGAAACTTGAAATCATGACTGGTTAAAGATATATTTACACGAAGGCAGGACAAGTCCTATTTTTTTAATTTTATACCCGCCACGGAGGTGTATAAATAGGAAATAAATAAAGAATTTGGTAATTGTACAAACTGTAGGTAGAACACAGTTTGAAGGGCAACAACCAAAAAGGAAACCAATGATATGATATGATGGAAAATAAATAGGAAATAAATAAAGAATTTGGTAATTCGACTATTCATGACATCATTTTAAGAATTTTGTTTTTATTTAAAATTTAAAAAATGATTGAAGTATTAAATGTATCTATAAAAAAATAATGGTGTTGTCTAATTTTTTTAAGTTTTTTTTGGGTGGAATCCAGTAACATAAATATGGATTTGTTTTAATTGTATTTTTGAAAGCATAAATAAATTCAATTAGTTGAAAAATCTATGAAACAGTGGATGTTTAAATTAAAAGGAAATAAATCATTTTTTCTGAAATTTAATTAAGAATTGTTGAAATTATAGATTTAAATTATAAAATATATATAATCTGAATATTCTAAGTAACAAAAAATTACAATTAAACCAATTGTAATTTTAAATTCTATTAAAAATCCAAAACATAAAACATTTAACCATGAATAACTTATGCAATTGAACCAGTTATAATTTTAAATTCTATTAAAAATCCAAAACATAAAACATTTAAAAAGAATAAAACTTATGAAAAACTCAAATTAATACTAAAACTCAATCATACGAACTATTATGATTTGATTGACCACACTATTCATATAAGGAAATGCCAGAATTCTCGATGATTTATGGAGAGATTGCTTCACAATACGATGACGTAAACAGTAAGCACCCTATATAATTTCAACAACACCTACTATATTAATAATAGTCAAATTATATCGATGCTAAAACAATAGATATAAGGACATACCCAGAATTCTTAAACTAGCATACCCAGAATTCTTAAACTAGCATACCCAGAAGTGGGAAAGGAAATCTCGAAAAAAACGGAGTAACATATGTTTTATGATCACCACATTTAGTGAGAAAACTAACAATGAAACAAATATAATATAGAGAAGTGAATAGTATAATAATTTTTTTAAAATATATAACAAAAAAAAGATATTTCATTGGGATGTTTTGTTAGAGAAAGTGATCTCTGTGAGAATCATCTTGAGTGTCCCATATAGGCAGGGAATCAACATGCGAGAGAGGAACAAATCCGAGAGTAGCATTTTTAGGAATAAACCTAAAGCATTTTTAAAATATTTCCATAAAATATATTTGAAAATATAAATCATTCTTTAAATATTTTGAGCCCAATAATCATTTAACAAAGAGTTGCCACCATGAAAATCACCATCTATCCTCTGCATGTTCTATACCCACCTTAGCAGTCACAAAAAATACAGTGATTGACCAAGATGGATTTTATTGCATCTCCAAGGAAATTTGCTTTTCAACCAACACCACTACTTTTGATCTCAATTTTGTTGCTTGCTTCCTTTTATCATATGATATTTGAGCCTTTGTTTTTCTCTTCTCTTTGCATTTTTATATCACATATCACAAAGAAAAGACTGAACACTATAGTGTAGAATGTAACCATCACTCTAAAATATCATGATAAAATACACAAATCAAATTGGATTTTTTTCAAGAAAGGCGTCACATAAAGAATTATCGAAGGTGTTTTAAGGGGAGGTTCTTTTTCGAATTTTGGTCGTATGTCCTTAACCAATTACGTACTGCCACCTATTTGATACATTTTCTCTGGGTTACGACACATGCCACCGACTCCAACTCTTAGTCGCGTCTTCCTCGCAATTATTATTTAATTTTAATTTAATGGTTTTACAAGGAATTTACGAGTACTGGGTAGGCTCGGTAAGCATCTTACCCCTATTACTGATCATCAAATTGATCATAGTGAGCCCGAGCTGATCCAGGTGGATATTGGTGGCCACCCACTATAACACATCCATGGTGGGGCGTCAAAATTTCGTTCTTCTTAAGAAAATCAAAACCCCCATTCAAGGTCTCTATTCCATTCTTCTCTTCTAGAGCTTTCCAACCACGGTCTCCATGCTTCGAACTGAGCTCAGAACTGCCGGATATCCTCTCCCAAGCTCTTCGGGTTCTCCCACCCATATATTATCTCATATGTCCACAGGCTATGACCAGACGCCAAGACAACATGCGCTTAGAAAACCACCACGCGAATCTTTCAGAGTGACAAATGTCTGAAGTTCACAATCCGACGCCGCGTGTCCTTAGAGATTTTGACGGCCCTAATTCACTTCAGGACTTCGACGTTCGGGAGTTTGGAACGTTCCAAAGTCTTTCCTCCCTGAAGTACTTCGTACTCGGAGTTACATATTGAGCACCACACGTCCCTCATGATCGACGGTTGTGATCTACTTCGGGACTTTGGCGTTTAGGAATTTCGAACACTCCAAAGCCTTTTTCCTCCGAAGTGCTTTGTACCCAAAGTTACATATTGAGTGCCACATGTTTTCCCTGATCAACGGTCGATATCCATCCATTGTCCCGCTTCAGGCGACTTGCAGTCAACGCTCCTCCGCGTTCTTTATTCCAAAGTACCAATCCTCTAAAGTAACGGATCTCACACCACACGTCCTATTCCAATGGACGATTTTGATGAACTCTGACACTCCGAACTTCGAGAGTTCTCGTGCCTTTATTCTTCAATTCCTCCGGAGTGACTTTCACCCGGAGTAAATCTCCAGCCCCCACGTGTTCTAACAACAGACGAATAGGATGATTCCTTACCTTTGGAGCTTTGGATGACTTCTGGTCAACGCTCCACTTCCTTTTCTCCAGAGTTCCCACTTCCGGACTTCACGATCTGTTGATGCGTGTCCCTCTCAAATCGACGATCGCGATTTACTTCGGCAGTTCGGGCTTCGGGATTTCTTAACTCACATGACCCCACTTTCCTTCGAAGTGGCTATCTTCCAAAATGGAAGATCTGCTAAAAATTGTCCTCAGCTGACGGGCGACTCAGATGAACTCCAACTCTCCACCTTTCGGGAGTTACTTTTCAACACAATCCTTTTTTCTCTCGGAGTTGGTCAGTGTCGGGATGATCACAACCTCAATCTGACGGTCTGAGGGTATCTACATGACCCCATATATCTACGACTCGTAACTTCTGTTCAAGGGTCCCCTAGGTCCCATTGTTGTGCCACTCCAAGAGGAACACCTGACAATGATGTCACTCGACACATGGCCCCCCACATGATCTCAATGTAATACATGTGTCCCCACGATCGAATAGTCATGAGGGATCCCAAAGGATCCTTAGATCCATGATCCACATTAACTTCAAGACTTCGGGGGTTTTGGTGTGACCAAACCTCTGTCCTCCTGAAGTGGTCAACGCTGGGCTGACTATATTGTAGATCCGATAGTTGGGGTAGTTCTCGAGAATCCTCAGATCTACGACCCATATTAACTTCGAGACTTCGAGACTTTGAGGGATTCACCTCCCATACGACGAATATGCTCAATTCACCGGACCCGCAAAGTCCGAAGGGATCTAAGGGATAACACCCACGTTCCTTCTCCAGATCCGACGATCATGAAGGACTTTGACTTCTCCCGAACTAATCTCTTCCATTCATCTTCCAAATGAAAAGATCTCTCCTTTCGGGACTTAAATCTTCCTATCCTACCTGAGCTTTGTCAGCTCCTTAAGTACTTATGTATTTTGCGCTAATTCTCCTGAACTTAACACTTAGAGAAATCCTCTGCGCACTCCTTGCTCTCATTTATCAACTCTAGAATTAAAGGGGGTTCTCAATCTCTTCCCACCTCATAGAGACTCTGTGCATACATGCACTGCCTCTCCCGAGTTTAACTGACTCCTTCCTTCAAAACGATTGGGAGTGTCGGCATGCACATGTGAGGCTATGCCCAAAGTCAACAAATTCACAATTCATTTATTTTAACTTGAACCACCACAGGGCTCAGGAATTTACGTGTATAGGCCAACGAATTACTTATTTTCCTAAATACACTATTGCGCATAATTGAAGGGATACAATATAACCATTAAGCAAACATGCCCATCCCTGCAACATTCATAGGATATCCAACTTTAATTTATAGTTACCACTTAAATACACAGGATATGAGAATACTTATCTATTATAGGTTGTAGTCAGCTAACTGACTGTGGGTGTTTGTCCTTCCACCCAACAATAGGATCAGAGGCATTCATTCTTAGTTCTCTGGCCACCCCTATGCCAAGCCTTGATATCACTAGGGAATTTATGCCAATTCTCAACGATCCTTTCTCCTTCACATCTTCCATGAGGTTTATCAAGTGCTTCCTCAACATCAAGCTCGCGGCCTTCTGCTCATGTCCCATTTTCTACAAACTCTCCGAGGTTTTCCCTTTCTATCACGGCCTCTACGAGGTTTATCAGATGCTTCCTCAACATCAAGCTTGTGGCCTTTGGCTCGTTCTCCGCTAGAGTGTTCCTTGTATTCTCCACTCTTCTCTTTATATTATCTTGCGTGTCTTGCACGCACATCCCTCCTATCTTGTTTCCTCTTGTCAGAAGGAAACCCGGGTCAATATGGCTTTGCCGGACCCTATGGTACTTCGGGCTGACCTTCTACGACTAGACCATGCTTCCATTCATGGGGGTGGTTGAGGGTTCAACCATCGGTCCTTTTTCTTATTAACTGTTCTCTTATCATTTTCACATTCTTTCCTCTAGTGATATCATGGCTAGTACTTTCAAGGCTTCACCCCCACAGTCAATTATTGGAAATTAAACAATAATACATTTACATTGTTCCCATGCCACAACATGGTAATTCTAATTAATGATTAATTACAATTTGGGGGAAACATGGGTGTTACAATCCCACCCCCCCCCCTTAGGAACATCGTCCTCAGTGTTCTTTCTCAGTAACACCTCTCATGCCTTTCTCATTCAACCACTTCAGAATTCTTGACCTTTTTTCTTAGTTAGGTCCTTTTTCAAACTCTTAATCATCATCATCTACCTTCAATAGTTCTTGGACAACAAGCACATTAATCATAGTCTCATGCAGAAACATTTTACTATTGCATAAAATTTCTAGGAAAAAATTCATAATCTAGCACAATACTTATCTGCGCAGTTTGTGGATTTGTATCCACATGGTTGTCTTGTTATCTAGTCTCACTATTTTTCCTTGACATACCCATTGTGTGCATGATCCCAATCAATAGTTTACAAGAACTATCAGAATCTCCTCTTCCTTGCGGTCACTCACCCTCTAGGCCCAGGCTTAGGCATTCCCTTCTCTGTTATACAGTTCTTTGAGCGATCCATATTTCCTTGCCAAGGTTTTCTCGCACAGAAATAATCCCAGAGACTTTATCGAGCCTTACAGTAGAGACGTCCCTCGTACTTTCTCTGCTGAGGCGTCCCTTCGACTTGTGTTACCTCAAGATAACATATTCCAGGCGATCATGGCTTACCATGGGGTTCTTATGGCTCAACAGTGGCCTCATTCATGCTTTTCAGCTGGATATCCTTCATCTATCCTTTCTGGAAAGATATTTTCTTCTCACCTTTATCATAGGTATAAAAAATTCATGAGACATCGTCACAATTCTAAATTTCAAAATTTTATTGCAAATCTATCACCCATAGATTTTCCAATTTCTTCATTTTTTCTTAGATCTGTTCCACACAGAACCAGATTCACAAGCATGGGACTTTCCCCCCTATAGCAGTTTAGCTCAGTAGGCAATCGATCTTCCTTATGGGCTTATAACATTTCCATATCCAAGACTCTTTCTTCCTGCAAGTAATTCTTTACACAACCAAACAAACTGTTAGTTTCTCATGTATATATATATATATATATATTATCACCACATTTAAAATGTCGTCACAGTCTTTCTTAACTTGTGCATTCTAACAATTGCACCACATCTATATAAATATGGAAAAAAAATCATCCCTTACCTATGCATCATTTCAACCTACCAAACTTTTCAAATGTAATTCATATATCAATTGACTTTAATGAATGTGCCAACATTCGTGGCCACATTCATACCCAATGCACCCTTGCATTGATTTCAAGTTTTCCACACTTTATGATGAGCACTCTTCCATGGTGTGTTGGAGCTTAGCCAAGCTCTTCACCACATGGCTTATTCATTCTTGTTCATTATTGCAGCCACACTGTGCTTCCCGCTACAGGTTAGTCATGATCCCAGGTCGACATATATGAAACTATAAGTTTCTCTTGAATGCACCCAAGCATTCTTTCCTTGCTAGTAACAGAGTTCCCACACTCATGGCCACCCAAATTTTCTTTCCTTTGACATTCATACAATGTAAGTAAAATTTTCGGAAGGCCCTTCTTCCTCAATGGAAGGTCCATTGTCTTCCTTTCATGCAAACATGCATCTCCTCGAAGCAATTCCATGCAATGTGCTGACTATGAGCACCTTTATTCCCATAGAACCAGTCCATGTGACCATAGTCTAACGCAGAGTGCTAAACTCTATCTTCCTTGACTAGCCCGAAGAAACTCCATTTTATCTCAATGCGACCGAGAATTGTGATCTCGACTCTATTCTTTTTAGGCGCTATCCTTTCAAATCATGTGTCTAGGCGCTATGATTCTAGATAAACCCCTTGTCTGAAAATCAACGGTGTAGATCCGTCTTCCCCCAGATCCAACGACTTCAAGGGATTGTAGAACCTCAAATAGCTCACAGTTTAATTCTCCTTCCGATCTCCACAATGAATACAGGTTGTTCGATCTACAATCGGACCCCAAAATCAAAACAACGCTATATTGAATTTAAATTATGGGTATAGGTCTTGACATTAACCCGTGTGCATATGCAATCTCCACAATGATCGCAAGCCATCGATCTTAGCCCTCGATTGATTTTTAAGCGACTCGATTTCCAAGTAATAATAACTCCAACATAGAAGTGTTTGACCGAGGATTTCGATTGAGAACAAAGCTTCGATGTGCTAAATTCAACCACAGAATCCAATCACATTACGTGTTTTATGTGACATTAACGTGTGGGTTCCTTGTATGTTCACCCACCGATGGTTCATAGATCGATGGTTCACAGCGATTATGGAATCCCAATATGCTCGCTCTTTATCAGAGAGTTCAATCTTTGCAATCTGAAAAGTGCTCTCCCAACTCTTTTAATCATGGTCGTTGATCATCCACCCTGATGCGATCAATGGTTCGGGTTGATTGTGAAATGTGAACTAGTACGTCAGTTAATTTCTCCTTCGTGTCTCACAATGATCCCCAACCGCCGATCTAATCGAACGAATGGTGTTTGATCCGTTAACTCCAGTGGATATTGAAGTCGATTTGATGACTGCGATCGGTCTTCCCTCTGATGAATGACTCACATTCATCTCCTCTGTCAGGTTCTTGATTAACCTTATTCAATCAGGGTTTTCTTCCTGAATCATACTCTACTTGGGTATCCGTGGCATACAACTGCCTTTCAAAAATTTTGTGCATAACGTTAAGACAATAAAACATTTTCAGACATGTCCTAGCACATCTGTATGCACTTAATCACATTATCCTTAATGTTTTCATGAGTGCAACATAAACAAATTTCGATTGTTTCTACAAAAATATGACCACCATCACTATGGTGCCAAAACATTTACTTTCATCAGTGTACCATCTCTCTCATCCCAGAGAAAACATAATACTCAACAAGAAAGGAATTGAGGGCTCTCCCCTTCTCCCAATTCTTTCTACTCCACCTGGAACTTTTCAGCCCATCTGAGTTATCTCTAAGGCCCTATTGCCCTTTATTAACATGGCTTCAACCAAGCCTATTCAATCAAGCATACTCATTTACTCATTCATTAGTATTCTATTCATTACATGATGCTTTCAAAATGTAATCCAAGATTCTTCTATATATATATATATAACCTTATATCTCACTGCTTAGTTCTCAACAATTATTAAGGTTGTGACTTTGACCTCCTGACAGAGTTTTCACACAGTTCTTCCACATGGGACTCCCTCAGCATGCAACTTACTTATTGCACGTCCATCACTATCTGTGATGGCCCCAACCTTGAGTTAGCTTTAGTTGTTTACCAAATATTCCATAAGGAATATAAACATGCATCTTTTTCATGCACCCAAATTATGTATCCATACATATTCCAGTTTTGTTGACTTACAACCATGATGTACTTAACCATATGCATAATCAAAAGTCTGTGTGTAGCTTCCATGGGTATATTTCACAGCCTACATACATCTCTATTCTAAAATTAGTCAACTCATGATTGTTCAAAATCATTCTCATGTGATCCTCAAGGCATAATCATTTGCCTCTTATCTTGACAATAGACCATCCTTGTTCATTTACTCTTTCATTTATTTATACTCGTCTTTCCTGAGGGAATGGAGCACATTCCCCTTAAGCTATCATTCAAAACAAAACTTTCATGACTCTTTAAAAAATGGGGTCAACCATGCGTATATGGTATTCACTTAATCTTGGCAAGTGAAATTCTTTCCTTACATATCACTCATCAAGGCAACCATATTGTTCCTTTAGTATACATATATCCTGACATCATACATGTGCATCACTTTCACATTTAATATCATTCATACCTAACTAATATTACTATCAGGCTTCATATCAAGAAGCTTCATAATGCATTAAATCCATGCACTCAAGCATAAACACACACAAACCTAACCAAACATTCATCATGCAAGCTCATTGCTTGCACCCTTTCCATGTCATGCATGCACATGGGCATATCAGACTTCCAGATACTCCTCCAAGGATATTTCTTCCATCCTTATGAAAAGCCTCATAGGGACATTCAACACTGGGTTTCCCTCTCAGTTGAGAGCTTGCAGTCATTCACATGACATCCACATGGAAGTTGAATAAGATATAGTCATAACTATGTTCCCTTTTGATATGATAACATCTAGTAAGAAAACACTCTTGCCTCAACCTCCAACTTATAAATACAATCTAGGAATATATAACCATGCCCAAGGTAACATAATCAACCAAACTAGCTTCCAACTATATCTATATGGCCACCATCCACCACTGGATGTCAATCTAACCCATTGGGCTTCTAGAAGTTCCCCAACACTTCCTTTACCACATTCAGGATCAACATTTAGTCAACCATTTTATCTTAATTTTAACAATTTAATGTCTAATACCATTTGGACTATTCCCTTTAGAGCGCAAATGCAATCTCGAATTATGTTACTTACTAAGTATCCTGGTTCCGAAATCCAGAGTATCTTTAGGTCAAGATCGATCTTGACCATTACACCTAGAATTCTTCCTTCTATTCAACAACAGTCAGGGACGAAGGCCACTCTCCTCCTCCCGCAAGAACTCTGGTAGATTAGTTTCCTTATCCACCAAGTAAGGGAGGTTTCTATGATTTCTCACTCAATCACTCTATATGTCCACAGCTCTGTTTATCAGCTTGATTAGAAAAACCCTGTCCAACAATTCCTCTACCCAGAAAAAATATTTGTTTCTCAGTCCACTTTGAAACCCGAGAGCTGCGCATGCTATCCATTTTCAGGGAATGGTCACCAGACTCATTCCTCTGATTGTGAGGGGTTATACACCTATACTAGGTTTAACCCTTCATTAAAGAAACAATCATTATTGCTACGGATCCTTTCCATATGTTCACGTTTCTATTTTAGTTTAAATATTAGTTTTCTTCAGCATAATCCGATTCCTTTAGGATTAGCTATCATTTCCCAAGAAATGCCAGGCTCCCTTTTTCGCAGAATAACATGATTCAATATCATTGGTTAAAATCCCAAATATGTTTTAAATCTACATCCTTCTACTCAAGGAACTCATGCAGATGATTTATGTTTGGTAATAATATTCTCCACAGGCTCATCTTAACCTTGGTAACCGAGTCTTATGACTATACAACAACACATACAATTGCACAGTGAAGTAAATTTCTTAATTTAGAAACATTAGCAACATACAGTGCCAATTTCCAAAACATCTATCAATAGTAGATGATCTCATTCCTCTCTTTAGTATAGGTTTTCTAATCCTCTTAGGAATGTGGTAAGATAGGGTGTTACCCCTTAAAGTCCTCCATAAATATTTTCATACGATTCGTGCATGAGACCAAGCAGGCCAAGTGTTGTTTCCATGCTCTGATACCAATTTGTAACACACCCATGGTAGGGCATCAAAATTTCATTCTTCTTAAAAAAATCAAAACCCCCATTCAAGGTCTCTATTCCATTCTGCTCTTCCAGAGCTTTCCAACCACGTTCTCCATGCTCTGAACCGAGCTCAGAGTTGGTAGATATCCTCTCCCAATTTCTTTAGGTTATTCCACCCATATATACTCGCATATGACTGTGGGCTATGACCAGACGCCAAGACAACATGTGCCAATACAACCACCACATGGATCTTCCAGAGTGACAAATCTCCGAAGTTCACAATCTGACGCCGCGTGTCCTCGGAGATTTTGATGGCCCTGATTCACTTTGGGACTTCAATGTTCGGGAGTTTCAAATGCTCCAAAATCTTTTCTTCCCGAAGTAATCCATACCAGGAGTTACAGATTGAGTGCCACACATCCCTAGTGATTGACGGTTGTGATCTACTTCAAGACTTCGGCGCTCAAAAGTTTCAAACACTCCAAAGCCTTTTTCCTCTGAAGTGCTCTGTACTTGGAGTTACAGATCGAGAACCAATTGTTTTCCCTGATCAACAGTCGATATCCATCCTTTGCCCCACTTCGGGTGACTTGCAGCCAATGCTCCTCCGCGTTCTTTCTTCTGGAGTACCAATCCTCCGAAGTAATGGATCTCATGCCATGCATCCTATTCCAATGGACGGTTCTGATGAAATCCAATGCTCCGACCTTCGATATTTCTCGTGCCTTTATTCTTCAATTCCTTTGGGGTGACTTTCACCCAGAGTAAATCTCCATCCCCCACGTATTCCGACAATGGACGGGTAGGATGATTCCTTACCTTTGGAGATTCAGATGACTTCTGGTCAATTCTCCACTTTCTTTCCTCTAGAGTTCACACTTATAGACTTCGTGATCTATTGACACGTGTCCCTCTCAGATCGATAGTCATGATTTACTTCGACAATTCAGGCTTAAGGAGTTCTTAACTCGCACAACCCCACTTTTCTCCGAAGTGGATATCTTCTGAAATGGAAGATCTTCTCACACCTATCCTCAGCTGATGAATGAATCAGATAAAATCCAGCTCTCCGAACTTCGAGAGCTCTTGTTCAACACACTCCTCTTTTCTCCCGGAGTTGGTCAGCGTTGGGATGACCATAGCCTGAATCTGATGGTCCGAGGGTATCTACGTGACCCCAGATATATACAACTCATAACTTCTATTCAAGGGTCCCCTGGGTCTCATTGTTGTGCCACTCCGAGAGGAACACCTGGAAACGTCGTCACTCAACACACAAGCCCCCACATAATCTCAACGTAATACACACGCCCCCATGATCGAATAGTCATGAGGGATCCTGAAGGATCCTTAGATCCATGGTCCACATTAACGTCGGGACTTCGGGACTTCGGGGGTTTTGGTGTGACCAAACCTCTGTTGTCCCAAAGTGGTCAACACCGGGCTGACTATATTGTATATCCGATGGTCGGGGTAGTTCCCGAGTATCCCCAAATCTACGACTCAAGTTAACTTTGGGACTTCAGGGGATTCAACTCCCGTATGACGAATATGCTCAATTCGTTGGACCTTTGAAGTCCGAAAGTATCTAAGGGATAACACCCACGTTCCTTATCCAGATTCAAAAATCGTGAAGAGCTCCGTCTTCTAACAAACTAATCTCATCCATTCATGTTCCAAACAAAAGGATCTCTCCTTTCGAGACTTAAATATAGCTATCCTACCTGAGCTTTGTCATCTCCTTAAGTACTTAGGTATTTTGCACTAATTCTCCTGAATTTAACACTTAGATAAATCCTCTAGGCACCCCTTGTGCTCATTTATCAACTCTAGAATTAAAGGGGGTAACGATCTCTATCCACCTCGTAGAGACTCTGTTCATACATGCACTACCTCTCCTGAGCTTAACCGACTCCTTCCTTCAAAACGTCTGGGAGTTTTGGCACGCACACGTGAGGCTATGACCAAAGTCAACAAATTCACAGTTCATTTATTTTAACTTGAGACACTACATGGCTCAGGCATTTACGTGTACAAGCCAACCAATTCCTTATTTTCCTAAATACACAATTAGGCAGAATTGAAGGGATGCAATATAACCATTAAGAAAACATGCCCATCCCTGCAACATTCATAGGATATCCAACTTTAATTTACAGTTATAGCTTAAATACACAGGATATGAGAATACTTATCTATTACAGGTTGTAGCCAACTAACTGACTGTGGGTGTTCCTCCTTCCACCCAACCATAGGCTCAGAGACATTCACTCTTAGCGCTTTGTCCACCCCCGTGCCAAACCATGATATCACCAGGCAATTTATGCCAATTATCAACGATCCTTTCTCCTTCACATCTTCCGCGAGGTTTATCATGTGCTTCCTTAGCATCAAGCTTGCGACCTTCTCCTCAGGTCCCGTTCTCTGCAAATTCTCTGAGGTTTTCCCTTTTTTTCATGACCTCTCCGAGGTTTATTAGACGCTTCCTCAGCATCAAGATTGTGGCCTTCGGCTTGATCTCCGCTGGAGTGTTCCTCGTAATCTCCACTCTTCTCTTTATATTCTCTTGAGTGTCTTGCAGGAACATCCCTCCTATCTTGTTTCCTCTTATTAGAAGCAAACCCGAGTCAGTCTAGGTATGCCGGACCTTGTGGTACTTCGGGCTGACCTTATGCGACTAGACCATGCTTCCATTCATGGGGGTGGTTGAGGGTTCAACCACCGGTCCTTTTCTTATTAACTATTATCTTATCGTTTTCACATTTTTTCCTCTAATGATATCATGGCTAGTACTTTCAAGGCTTCATTCCCATAGTCATTTATTGGGAATTAAACAATAATACATTTATACTGTTCCCATGCCACAACATGATAATCCTAATTAATGATTAATTACAATTTGGTGGAAACGGTGGTGTTACACCTACGTATTCCGACTGGCTCCTCTTGTCAGTTTTTAGTTCAACACGTTCTTTTTTACTTCTTTGTAATTGTGGGTTCTATACTTTTGGGTTGTTTGAATCCCTATCCATCTTCCAAGTGGATATTGGTGGCCACCCACCTATTCCAACTGGCTCCTCTTGTCAATTTTTAGTTCAAGATGTTCTTTTGTACTTCTTTGTAATTGTGGGTTCTACGTTTATGAGGTTGTCTGAATCCCTACACATATTCTAGGTGGAGACTGGTGGCCTCCCACCTAATCCCTAATCCAACTGGATTATTTTGGAAGTTTTCATGTCAACACATCTTTCTATACTTCGAGGGTTGTTTTGGGGCCCTAAACAATGCTTTTTTGGTGTGCCATAGTCAAATTGCAGATAGAGTGAAAGTTTGACAACATAATGTGTAGTTCTCAAAAATACCTTTCCAACGGGATATCACATGCCTAAAACAAATATCGTATGAAAAATTTACGACCTCAAGAAGTTAATGTACTAACTTACCCAAACGGGGCTCACATGACTTTTGGTGTTTCATCTCCCAGGGTTAGATTTTTGGATGTCTAGGGTTTTGGAATTCATGTTTATCATAAAAAGGCTTTCAGAGCCTCATTGTAGTCATGTTCTTGTGAATGAGTGTAGCCATCACATCTCTTCTCAGAGATAAAGTTGCCACCATTCTAGCGAGTCTTGCACTCTGTGTTTTTATAGTCTCTTTACAATTATTTCGTTAATAGAAATCAAGTATTGTTGTATTTCTTTGTTTCTGGCAATTTTCATGAGTATTTCATTGTAATTTCTCTACTTTCATTTCGTTCCGAAAATAATCTGGATCATGTGCCCTCGCAGCCATCATGATACCACCTTCTTTCTAAAGTTTCACCCGAGAGATCTTGCAATTGGTAAAACAACAAAATCTACACCAATCTGGCTTCCGAGGTGCAGGTTTCGAGCCGCATTAGTCAATATGAATACGCAGAGAAACAGATCGATACATACTGTCTAAGAAATGTGCACGTCAGACCCAATTGGAAAAGGGCATGAAGTCCCTCTAGTCATTCTTCTATTTTCTGTCAAAGACACATGTGGTAAGGCCATTCAAATATTTTAGAGATTCGTCGGGGCCTCTTACTTCGGAAAAATATTGCCAAAATCGTTGAGAAGGGGACGTATCCCTGGAGCCATTCAACTAATTATTCATTGACAAGGCGTCACCGATTGATTTTCTAAGTGAGATAGAGTCTTGAAATCGTCAATGGTGTTGAATGAAAAATGATAATAATGAAAACTTGCACATCCCATTTAAAATTTTAGCGGCAATGGAGGGAAAATGGAAAACAGACAAAACCCCTCTGATTAATTTGGTGGTATGCTCCTACTCCTCACTTATGGTTTCAAACATTTGAATGAAAAAATGAGCTTACTGGATTACAATGATTGGTCACCACTGCTTTTATTAGAATAGTGAAAACAAATCCCTGAAAGAGTTTCAGACGTCTTTTTCCCAAGAGATCCCACATCACATACTATTCATATTTCCTCAGTTGCTCACAATACCTTGTTTCTAGGAGAGTTCATGCAACCAGATTGGGATATGTTTCATGTAAGTGGGCTTCAAAAGTTGTGTTAGATATTTAGAAAATAATGTCTTCAAATTGCTTATGTTTGATGATCTGCAATTCACTAATGCAGAGCTTACATCACTTCAAAAGTTGTGTTTTATATTTATAAAACAATGTCTACAAATCGCTTATGTTTGATGATCTTCAATTCACTGATGCAGAGATTACATCCAATCGTTGAATACCATGGTGTTGCTCGAGTTGTCAGAGGCTGTGCAATTTATGTCAGGTAAAACTTCAACCTTTCTTTATGGTTAATATATATTGGAGTTGTAGGGATAGTTCGGTAAAAATTCAATCTTTATTTATGGTTAATATATATTTGAGTTGTAGGGATAGTTAGATAGTCAGAGTAGTTTTTCTGGTGTGCAATCACCTTTTTTTCCCCTTTTTATCTATATGCTTTGGTAGGGGAGGGGTTTGAATAATTTCTGTAAACGCTGTTTTCATGGCCGTTTAAAATTTTAGTGACAAGCCAGGGGTTCACAATTTTGAGCCTTTGCATGCTCGATTGCCTATAAGACCGAAACAAGACTGTATATTCATAGATCCAACCAGAGACAGAAAACGGAGGGGCTCTATGTTAGAGTAGCTTGGTTATTAACATGTAAAACTTTTTACCATTATGTGCTTTATTTTTGACCAAATGACCATTTGTATTTGCAACTTGCTGAAAATATGGAACCTAAACAAATATATTGGAATAATGGGTATCCTTGATTGCCAAGGAGTAGGATGGTGAAAATTTGTAAAAAAGAATCGTATTCACGATTCATCTCCGATGACCTTAAGTGGTAGTGTGCGTGCTCAAGATATTGAATTTGTTCCACAAATTGTTGATGATGGTTGGAATGAGTGTTGGAAATGTTTAACAGGTAGCATATGCTTGTCATTGATGGAAAGTACAACAATGAAGATGGCATGGGTACAGGAAGAATGTACAGAGGATTGTTGGTAGGTTATCAGGCAAAGTAAGCTTGTCATTGATGGAAAGATCAGAGCATGCAGCGAAGGAAAAACATGGACAAAGTACGCTCCGGAGGAGAAGCGCCAGTGATCGCTGGATCTCATCCTGAATTCCCGATGGCCGTCAGATCTGAATGAAGACAAAAGGAGCACGCATATATGGAGGATAGATCTCGGGTGTTAGATCCGAGCGCAGGGTCCGACCACCATTGGATCGACGAGACCCTGCACGTTCTTTAAAGTGCAAGGAGTAGAGGGCTCACAAAATCCCGAAAGCAGGAGGACCGTCCATCTTAGGAGGTTATGTGGACCGTTGATTCAACTCCCTTTCGGAGTCTCAAGGATCACGAGTTGAAGAGGGAGACAGATCTCAGCCGTCAGATCCGATCTCAGGGTTTGACCACCGTTGGATCGAGGAGAATCTGCACGGTCTTTAAAGTGCAAGGAGAAGTGGGCACAATCGCGGGTCAAAGGGGCGTATGCACATTGACATCGTAAACCCTGAAACCTCGACAAGAGGTATGGTGGCGGTCACGTGATAACAGGTCACATGGACCATTGTGTAGCCGGAAGGGGCTAAAGCTCGAGAAAGGAGCACATCGGGGATCAGAGAATCGGGGATCAACATATCGCGGGTCAAAGGGGCGTATGCACATTGACATCGTAAACCCTGAAACCTAGACAAGAGGTATGGTGGAGGTCACGTGATAACAGGTCACATGGACCATTGTGTAGCCGGAAGGGGCTAAAGCTCGAGAAAGGAGCACATCGGGGATCAGAGAATCGGGGGTTCCGAGTACATGTGCATCTCGACACTGAAAACGCCGAAACCTCGATAGAGGGATATAAGGCTGCGGTCTTATGGTATGTGGTCGTATGGACTAGGGCATTGCTGGTAGGGGCTAGCTCATAGAGAAGGAGCTCATAAAAAATCGGGGATTCGAGAGGACAGGGACTCTCGACAGCGTAAAGTCCGAAATCCCGAACCCTGATATCAAGTCGGGGAAAACCACGGTTAAGTGTAGAATGTAAATTCTAACCTTGTACAATATCTACTGCAAACTGATATTCAGAAAATAACAGAAAATATACAATGGCAAATACAAACATTACACAGAGATTTTTCACCTGGAAACCCAAACCGAGAAAACCAGCATATATTATATTCATACAATTGTGTTACATTGTTTACAATACAATATACATATAGGAGCCAACGACATCCAAAACCCTAACCCAATGATCTGGATTAGTCCAAAACCCTAATTCCTTAACCGAAAATAGAAAACCATCGACAAAAACCATGTGCCGAAAAACCACCTAATATCATGTGGTCCCGAAAATATGTCGGCCCGGCGAAAATATGTCGGCCCGAAACCGGCGAAAATATGTCGAGTGAGACTTCTTCTCTTCAAAGGAGATGAAAATGCCAATGCTCTAGACTACTCGGTACCTTTTGTTGGTAACCTGAGAAGGACCTTGGTTTGATCAAACTTGCGCCAACAAAATCGTTCCGTTGCCGGGACCTGCATTAAAAGGGAACCTGTAGGGAGGATGCTTCCACAGATTCATAGATCTAGTATTGACCAATGGTGGGAAAGAAACCGTGATGCCTTCATATGGAAAGAAGCAGAGTTGAAGGGAAAATTGGTGGAATATACTCGTGAAGCAGTCTTTTACTCAGAAAGATCGAGTGACCAATATGAGATTTTTTGGGTTAAGTTTTCAGAAGAACTTTTCCACTAGATTAAGAGGCTCCAATAATATCCAGAGTTCCAAGAACAAGTCAAGAGAATTTGTACTTGGGACACAAAAAAGATTGCATCACTTCATCGACTGGATTGTTCAGTCACGCGAGTGGTTGATTTTTGGGTTAGTACCACATTAGAAGGATATATTATCGAGTTTACAGCTGCGAACCACCAATCATTTTCATGCGCAGAGACAATTTTCAAGAAAGATGCAAGGGGAAGACTGCTGAGAGAGATCCCCCTGTGGATTAAAGTTTTCTTGATGGAAGAGGGGATGTTGACTATGTCCTCGATTGAGATGGCAGTGTAAACACCCTCACTTGGGGTAGGGAGATGCTGGGGTAGAGTCATGGCTTGAAATAGGGGAAGGGTTCTTCAAAAAATGGGGGGGGAACAATGAGAAATGGAATCAAAATACGAGTGAGCCTTGAAGAGATCCGCCATAGTTGAGAAGTGGTGGCATGACAAGATCAAGAAAGTCCGAGAATTTGAGGAAAGAAGTCGGATCAGGAGAAGTAGAAGAAATACAAATGGAAGAGTTGCGGAAGATGAGAAGACAGGTTAGACTGGCCAGTCAAATATTAAGTGAGAGAGAAGCGTAGAGAGAAAGAAGTCCCCCGAAGGTTGGACAAGAAGGAGAAGGTGTAGACGTAAGAGAGGAAAAATTTGACATGAATCTTGAAGAATAAAGATAATATTTAGCCCCGATGAAAGGAGAGATCGAGAATCCAGCTGGAGAGACCATTCCAGTGGAAGAAAATGAGACCCCCCAGATCAGAGAAAACCACCCCAAAGTCGGTGGCACCATCCTCGAATTGCCCATACCCCAAGTGTCTTCTATACAAGTGGTAAGTTTGATACTACCTTCACATGCTAGTTCTGTTCCAGTACAATTAGCCAGTCAGTCACAATAAGGAAGTTCCAGTACAAGGATGATATTGGGATCCCATGGTAGATCGCAAGAAGGACCATTAGGTTTTATTTTGATAGGAACAACAAGATCAACAATAGCTGGTCATGTGGGAGGTTCGATTATTCGATACCCATAATTTTTGGTTAAGGGAGATGAAGATGTTGAGAAACACTGGTTCTTGTGTGAAGCCATATGGATATCCAGAGGGACCCTGGATGCAAATAAGTTGGTCGAGTTCCAAACTACCTTGAGAGGTCATGCTCTCAAGTGGTACAAGAAGATCATAGAGCTAGGAGTGCCAGGAATACAATGTCAAGCGTTCACACTTAGCCAGGTATTGACAAGGTTCATAGCAGAATTCAAACTACCTTAGTTAGAACAACGGGATCTATTTGAGTTGCATGAGATCCAACAACGGGAAGGTGAATCAGCCTAGGAATATAGCTAGACATTTTAAGATTCTATAGGGAGGTTAACACATCTAGTCCATGAGGAACATCAAAGGGACTGGTACATTTAGGGATTGCTACCTCTAACCAAGATTCTGCTAATGCAATAGTGGATAGCCACATTGAAAGACACCTTGGAACAATCAATGAAGATTGAATCCATGGCACGATACCCTGGGAGCCTGAGAGTGACCAGACCCCCAATAGATGTGAAATTGGCACACCTACAAGGGAAAATATCAGCGCTAACTGAAAAGATTCAAGAGCTGATGATACCTAGACTAGGATGATCACATGTATCATGCACTAGATGTTATACAGAAGGAAATATGGTGAATGAATGCCCACGAATGAGGGGAATGGGACCTCCTCAAAATTCGATGGGACCCCCACCAGGACCCACAACAGAAGTTTCACAAGTGTCTGTGAAACTTACCATTCCATAACCCCACCCCGTATCATGCTTTTCCAAGAGGCCAAGCAACAAAAACAACTGAGTATTTTGAAATCTGTCAAATCCATGGGCATGGGCCAAGACAGTGCCCCATTATGCATAAATATTTGACAGTACCAAATATAGTACACTGTGATTTCTGCGCATATACCACACATACTACCAATCAATATAGAGTGTTGGATGCACTTGCAAACAAGTTAGACCGAACAACATTCAGGGTGAATGAAAACCCTTAGGGACCAGGAAGAGGTCGAGGAGGTGGAGCTAGAGGAGAATTCAGAGGAGGAATAACTGGGGGAAGAGGGCCAAGCAGATGTTATAGCTGGGATGAGAAATCCCACATGGATTGATATTGTCCTCATCCAAGGTGACCATGGTGCTCTCACTGCAGAACCAATGGGCACGCAACTGAAGACTACCCAAAATTAATTGCAAAATGGGAAAATAGTGTACAACAATGAGGAAATAACCTCATCAGTTCATAAATCAAGAAATTTATTAAGGGACAATTTCCCAACCTCAATATTTTTACTCGAGGAGGAGAAAAGATAGGATTTGATGCTGACACTCTACCCCAAATCCATAAAGCAACACCTAAAGAAGACATGTATGACCCTCTTAAACAAAAACAGTTCTTTAAAGATGCCATAGAAGTATTTCAGAAAATTCCTAGCCCTAAGATGCTAGTGAAAATCCCATAGCCTATTGTTTATCCTTAGATTTCACAGGTCCCTGCTTCACCCTCTGCACCCAGAAACCATGTATTCATACTAAGACAAACTGAGAAACCACATAATGTAGTTGACCTTTGGTTTCAACTATTTTCCAACATTCTCGAGAATGATCACTTAAGAGAGAAGTTTCATAACGCACTATACCTAGTCTTAGGGAATGAAGAACCCATGGAAGCAGGAATAAGGGATAATATTCCTGAGAAGAATACTCAAAGAGTGTAGAGAAGAAAAGTACGATCTGGAAAATAATTCAGACTAGTAGCCTGTTTATGGATAAATTCGTGAGTGCGGACACAGACCAATCTCCCCAGATCCACCTGGATCTGGAACAAACCGTAACAGAATACTACTCTTTCCCTAGATCTAAATATTGAATGAACTAAGAGAAATGGATAATGGACATACCTTATGAACGCTCTCCTTTAATCTCTATTGTTCCTTGCTCTGCTCTGATGCTCTTGTGTCATTCCAATCACAACAACACAAACCAATCACAACAAAGACATTAATATATTCAATACCTAGTCTATACATGTGATCAAGGAATCATGTAATAAGATGACATCATCATTATGGGAAAGGGACATATTCATG
>ML805009.1:93310-130885 GCA_009831015.1 Picea engelmannii | reverse complement strand
GCCTAGATTAGATCTAGCCATGTCTAATCAATGGGTGAGATCAACTCAAATAATCTCACTAAGGAAACCCACTTTCCTTAGTTGCTTTATGTCTATTAATTCACCCACAGTGTGAATTAATTGTCACTTTATGACTTAAGTGACATATTTCACTTTTGACTTAAAACTCCTAATTCAAAGTGAAATTAGAATCATAAAGTAAAGTGTGAGGGTAATAGTCTTCCCCCTTTGTGCTTAGAGACTCATAAGCACATGGGGACCACTTTCCAAGGTATCCAAATCTCAACAGATTCGCCCACGGAACTGTCAGGAGTTCGATTGCATCTGCCATACGTTGCACGATCATTCAGAGGCGGCAACTGCAGATTGTCAGAAGCCATGCAGACGCAATGTGTTTAATGCAACGTCTCGATTTTGTTGTTGTGGTTGTTTTGAGTACATGTAGGCGTTTTCTCCGTTTTGGTATCTATCGATGGTTGAGCAGAGCTCCCGGTTGTAAAGTTTTAATGAAGCACTGTTACTCTGGTTATGTATGAACTTTTGAGACTTCTTGTCTTATGAATGCCAATTTATTTCACGTCTTTGTTTACACTGTGTTAGAACATCTCGGAATTGGAGGATCCAGTCGGGTTGTAGTTGTTATAGGATGATGTAGGTTGGATCACTGTAGCAGTTACGTTGTTTCTAATCAGTTCCTGTGATTTTCCCGACACTGAGTGACTTGGAATTGGAGGATCCATTCAAGTACCCTTTTTAGTTTCTTGAGACCCTGAACCAAGAGGATCTTGCATTCAGAGTCTTTCTTCTGCAAACCGTTGAAAGCCTGTTGCCTGAAGTTGTTTGTTCACCTTTCTTACCAAGTTTTCCACCTGCTCATCTTTTAATTAACTCATTGGTTGAAGTTAGATCAAGACCTCCTTTGTCCCATACATGCTAGACCCAGTCCCTGAGTTAGAATGATATCTCCTCGAGTCTTTACCTCCATTTGATCATCCCATTAAAACTATCGTGACATAAAACTAATGGGTGTCGGGCTCTGCTCCTGTAAGCAATCTAGGAGTGACTTTCGACGTTAACATTTCTGGCACCGTTGCCGGGGACGAAGTTGAATATTTTCCCCGGGATTGAACGACAACAATTAACTAATTCTGAAGGTGCATCAGATATCAGAATTATCAAAGATTGCTGCTGTGCACATGGTGACTCCATTGTGACGACTCCGCTGGGGAGAACCTGCTCTATTAATTGTGGCTTTCAGAGGCAGACACACGCGGTCCCATCCACAGCTGCCTCTAGCTACACCTGAAGCCGACCCAGAGGTGGTTATCAGAAGAGGAAAGAGCTCTGCAGAAGAAGTTTCCATTGCCGAGACAGGTAATCCGCCATCTCCTTCTGTGAGAACTCCTTTTTCTCCTCCTCAGTTTCTTAATAGACCTCCTTCATAGGTGTCCTGTTTCTTGAATTTTGGGAGTGTTCCTGCTGAGTTTTCCCCTCCTGATATGGGATTGGAGGGAGAAATCCTTTTCACTCCCCTTTCTACTAAAGTTGTTCCTTGTCGTGGACCCGAGACTACAGAAGATTTCCCCACTCCTACACAAAGAGGAACACCTGCTAACTTGAATTCGTTAGCCTTCTCCTTGAATCCTCTCTTGTTCCCCACTCCACTTCGAGACTCATACCCGGTAGCCCCTTTGCGAACCCCTTCTCCTCCCGGTTCCCCTCCACCTAATATTCCTATGGCTGGTGCTAATCCCCCTATGAATAGAATGGACGCCATAGTCGCTGCTAGATATGCTCCCTTAATCTTACCCCATCCTATGAATCCTCTCCCTGCTGGAGACTACTTGAAGTACATGCCCAAGTTCACCGGGGAAGGGGACGTAACTACGAAAGAGAACCTGGTTGCTTTCTACAGTTATGTAGACAACATAAACATTGGAAATGAAGACGTCTGGATGAGAGTTTTCATCCAGAGCTTGGATGGCGAGGTGAGGAAATGGTTTAGAGGATTGGCCCCCAGATCTATTGCTGGAATTGAAGCCCTGGATAGTGTTTTCTTGAGGCAGTGGGGAGATAGGAAGGATTTCATGTATTACATGATAGAGTTCGGGTCTCTGAAGAAAATGGAAGGAGAGTCTGTCTCTGACTTCTCCAAAAGATTCAATAAGATGTATAATAAGATTCCTGCCAAGATAAAGCCCTCAGAAGCCTCCGCCCAAATTTCCTATGCTGGTGCATTTGAACCTGATTTCTGCCTTTTATTGAGGGAAAGAAGAGCCACCTCCTTAGCTCAAATGCAAGATGCGGCCATAGAAGTGGAATCCAACATATTAATAGCTGACAGACTGAGGGACAAGGCCGACGCAGACAGCAGAAAGGGAAAGTCCGAAGCCTCAACTTCCGGCCCATCGTTGCCCCACACTCAAGTGGATGAACTGACCTAGATGATGAAGTTCCTATCTGAAGAGATGGAGAGACTGAAGGTGGAAAGGAATCAAATGAACAAGGGCCCTCAGAGCATCGAAATCAAAGGGGGTTTCAGGAGGCCAAACAATATCGCTCCCCCAATTATGCACAGAGAAAGGGGAAGAGATAGAGAAGATCAAAGAATTCAGGCCCCCTTACAGAACAATTTTGTGGTCGAAGATGAAGAAGGGGAAATAGACAAGCTTGAGCCAAAGATCCATTACTTCGGAGAAACTTCCCCTTTTCCTCACCTGACTCAATCAGCATACGAGGAGTCTCTCATGAACAGTCAGCTAAATGAATTGAGCAAAGGAGACAAGGCTAGCGGCGGTCGAGGCAGGTATAACCTGAGGTCCGACAAAAAGACAGTAGCACCCGATATTCCTGAGCGGTCCACTGGAACAGAGAAACCTGCTAATGAAGTAGCAGACACTCACAGAGGTAAGAAGGCTCAACCCCTCTCTCCCACTGTCCACAATCATGTTCCTGAAATAAGAGAAATTCCAAAGCCTACATCTTCTTTTAATTTTGAGCATGAAATTCAAAAGATCAGAATCCCTGTGCCCCTCACCGAGCTAATTAAACATGGAGAATTTAAAAGGCGCTTCTATGAGCTTTTATAGTCTGAAGCCCCATGCCTTCCCACAGACTCCATAAACCTCCAAGATGAAAATCCAGTAGTTGTCCTAGGTCCCATGGTAGAAGATATATATGATTCATCCCCTCCCTTCTACACATCCCTGAACATACATGATAAAGTGCTGCACAATTGCTTGATGGATTCAGGGGCTTCTCACAACCTCATGCCCAAAACCGTCATGGAAGAATTGGGGCTAGAAGTCACCCGATCATATCATGACCTCTATTCTTTTGACTCCAGGAGAGTTCAGTGTCTTAGAGTTATTAAAGACCTGGTTGTGACCTTGTTTCAACTGCCCATGAAAAGTGTGGTCATGGATATTGTAGTGGTCGATGTTCCCCCCAAGTTCGGTATGTTGTTATCAAGATCTTGGATAAAAATATTGGGGGGAATCTTGCATATGGACCTCACGTATGCTACTATCCCATTGTTCGGAGGAGAGCATAGAAGACTATACAGGGAAGCCCAACTGGCCTACATAATCAGTGATGAAGCCAACCCTACCAATCATCCCATATTTTCCTTGGACACTGATTTAGGATCCAGTCTACTACAACTCACCCATGCCCCTGAGCCTCCTCTGAAACTCAGAAAGCAACCCTCTGCTTCCCATGAATTTCCTTCCCCCGTCACCCCAATTTGGAAAATGTTCTTTGATGGAGCCTGTTCCCGAGAAGGCGCTGGAGCTGGGGTGGTTTTTGTGTCACCTGCTCAGGAGACCATACCCCTGTCATATAAGATGGAATTCGAAACCACTAACAATGTGGCAGAGTATGAAGCTCTTATCCTAGGATCAAGAGCCACAAGGGAAATAGGAATTCAAGAAGTAGCAGTGTTCAGAGATGCCGAATTGGTAGTCCAGCAGATCAGAAGCGCTTATCAGGCCAAGCATCCTCGACTCAGGAGTTATAGAAATGAGGTATGGGACCTAATTGACAGTTTCTTCTCAGCGTTTAACATTTCTTTCATCCCAAGAGAGGAAAACACAGTGGCAGATTCCTTGGCTACATCAACAAGCATTTTCAAAGTACCCTTTCCGCCCAAACTGAGGTATGATATAGAAGTAAAATACAGGCCCTCCATACCTGACAACGTCAAACATTGGAAGGTGTTTGAGGATGATCTCGAGATCAAAAAGTTCTTGGAGACAATTGAAGAATTTTCATAAATGCATATCGACTAAAATTCCGTCTCTGAGGCAGGGTATGATGGGGGTGAGTTGCTGAGTAAAATAGCAAAGCATGACATTATTTAGTTGCCTAGCAATCACATTCCAAGGGGACTAGTCCCATTAGAAAGATTGTTCAATGGGAATGATGTGGCAGTAAAGGGGAGAGTTTCAGGTGATGATGCTGACACAACTGAGTGCAACATTGGCACACCAGAGGAGCCTAAGTTTGTCAAGCTGTCAAGGAGTTTGACCAAGGAGCAGAGGGTTGAGTACATTGAATTGCTGAGAGAGTTTGTCGATGTTTTTGCATGGACCTACGAAGACCTCAAGACGTATGACACATCGGTCATTGAGCACAAGATCCCACTGAAAGAAGAGGCTAAGCCATTCAAGCAGAAGCTGAGATAGATAAATCCCATGTTGTTACCTGTCATGGAGAAAGAAGTGAAGAAGTTGCTAGATGCCCAAATCATTGTCCCCTTGGATATTTCCGATTGGGTGGCCAATTTGGTCCCGGTAAGGAAGAAAAGTGGCGAAATCAGACTCTGTGTTGATTTCAAGAACCTGAACAGGGTCTCAAGGAAAGACAATTATCCCTTGCCCAACATGGAGCACATATTGCAGAAATTCACTGGTGCATCTAGAATATCCATGATTGATGGCTTCTCTGGTTACAATCAGATATCAGTCATGCCTGAGGATAGGGAAAAAACGACCTTCACCACTCCTTGGGGCACATTCATGTACGCCAAAATGCCTTTCGGACTGATGAATGCAGGAGAAAAATTTCATTGAGCCATGGACATAGCCTTCATCGGGGAGAAAGACCAGTTCGTGGTAATCTATCTAGATGACATCACGGTCTTCTCCAGGACAGACAAGGAGCACTGCTGCCACTTGAAGAGGGTTTTCCTGAAGTGTCGAAGGTTTGGCCTATCTTTAAACCCCAAGAAATCTTTGTTCGCGATGTAGGAAGGGAAGCTATTAGGCCATATAGTGTCAGTAGAGGGAGTAAGGATTGACCCTAGTAGGGTAGAAGCGCTTCAAACCCTGTCACTTCCCAGATCTAAGAAGGAAGTTCAATCCTTTTTGGGGAAGATAAATTTTCTGAGGAGATTTGTCTCAAATTTTGCTGAGTTGGTGAAACACATTACAACCATGCTCAGGAAGGGAAATGAAGTGAAATGGACTACTAAACCCAGGGAATCTTTTGTCCAAATAAAGAAGGCATTGACTGAGGCGCCTGTGCTAATCAGTCCTGATTATTCTAAATATTTCCTTATTTTTTCTTTTGCTTCTTATGATACAGTAGCAGCAGTCTTGTTGCAGAAAAATGAGCAAGGGAAGGAGCAACCTATTGCCTTCTTTAGAAAAGCATTGAGAGATGCAGAACTCCGGTATGAGACCATGGAAAAGTAGGCTTATGCCTTGGTGAAATCCCTCAAATATTTTAGAGTCTATGTCTTGCACTCAAAGATCACCACGTACATTCCTTCTGCCTCTGTGAAGGACATCCTCTTACAACCTGACATAGACAGGAGAAGAGGTAAATGGATTGCCAAGATCCTGGAATTTGATCTGAAGGTTAAACCCACCAAATTGATAAAGGGGCAGGGTTTAGCCAAGTTGCTGGCTGAATCCAATTGCAGAGCCTTGGGAATTAACTTCATCAACGAGCAAGTTGAGTCATCCGACGAGCATTTCCAGAGTGCCATATCACTAGCAGCATGCGCTTGGTACAAGGATATCTTTTATTTTCTACAAGAATTGAGGCCTCCTGATGGAATGGAGAAGAGCAAGGTGAGAGCATTAAAGCTCAAATTGGTAAGGTACTGCCTCATCGACCAAACCTTGTACTGGAAATACCCTTTAGAGGTATTCTTAAGGTGCCTGAACCCACAAGAAGCTCAGCAGGTTACATTTGATTTCCACAGTGGCCTCTGCGGGGGGCATCATTTCTGGAAGGCCACAGCCCATAAGATCCTCCAAGCTGGGTATTACTGGCCCACTTTATTCCCTGATGTCTGCAGAGAAATCAGAGCTTGCATCAAATGCCATAAGTTCTCAGGTAAGCAGCAACTCAAACCTCTACCATTAAAGCCTGTAGTGGTTTCAGCACCCTTTCAGCAGTGGGGATTGGACTTCATTGGAGAGATTCATCCTCCCTCAAGTGGCCAACACAAATGGATCCTCACTGCGACAGATTATTTCACCAAGTGGATAGAGGTTGTTCCCACCAGGAGCACTTCCCACAAAGTAATTATCGGCCTCCTGGAGGATATCATAGCCATATTTGGCTGCCCTAGAAGAATTGTCACTGATAATGCCACCCCCTTTAGGTCTAAGCCTCTGGTCAAGTTCTGTGAACAGTTTGAGATTTCACTAATTCACTCTACTCCCTATTATCCCCAGGGAAATGGACTAGCAGAGTCTTCCAATAAAAGCCTGATCAAGCTCATTAAGAAATTGTTGGAAGACAATAAAAGGGTCTGGGATTCGAAGCTAAAATTTTCTCTATGGGCTGATCGGGTGACAACCAAGAAGTCCCTAGGCATCTCACCTTTCCAACTTGTTTACGGAACATAGGTCATTTTCCCTACTCAGCTCGCCTTATCTGTGGAAAAATTCCTCCAGGACCTTGAAGGAGAACCTGACAATATGGTCAGAAGGATTCATCAGATAGTGGAAGTGCAACAGATCAGAGAACAGGTCATGGACATGGCCTACAACCATCAACAGAAGATCAAGCAGGCTTTTGACAGGAAGTGCGGAAAGAAAGAATTCAAGCAGGGTGATCTGGTGCTCAAATGGGATGCACCCAGGAAGGACAGGGGCAAGCACAGTAAGTTTGATGCCCTCTAGTTTAGGCCTTTCAAGATCCTTGAAGTATTTTTGAACAACACTTACAGGTTACAGGATCTGGAAGGCGAAGAAGTTTTTAGTGGCCCAGTGAATGGGCATTTCTTGAAAAAATGTTTTTTGTGAGCAGCAGTCGGCTCTTTTGTTTTTGTAAATATTGTTTTTGTTTTCATCTTAATAAATGACTCCATAGCCCAACATCAAGGCACTGAATCTGCAAAAGTGTTCTTAGAGCATCACAGGGATGAATCTATCCCCCATGGAGCCTAATGTTAGCGACATTTCTTTCAAAGGGGGGTAAGATGCGAAGGAATGGGTTAAAAAATCACTTGTCCTAAGTTTGGGATGCTAATGCGACTGTGTTTAAATGGAAACCAATTCTAGACGACAGGATTTCGCGCACCCAGATCAACGACGTGCATTGGATTCCGGAGCCCCCCCGCCTTTCTATCTTTAAGAAGGCGAGGGGGGTCCGGAATCAGGGGTGCACCTCTTCAACGGTCACGGTCGGAGCGTCCGGATCAACGACGCTCAAGGAGATTCTGGACCCCCCCCCGCCTTTCTACCTTTAAGCAGAGGTGGGGGGTCCGGAATCAGGCGCGCATCTTCCCAATGGCCGAGATCAAAGAACCCGGATCAACGACGCTCAGGCGATCCCATCCTTCTCAGCTGCTCTGTTTTAATCGACGTGGGCCCTTCTCCCTGGTTGCTAGGTGTCCCCCCATCTCCACTCTTTTAGTCCATCTCATCATCCACTCACCACCTGCCACGTGTTCCGATCCCTTCCACGTTAGCCTCCCACTAAAGTGTGCCCATTATATCTCATCTCCTGCCCCCTCCGCCTATTGTCTTCCACCACGTGTCTTCCTCTGTCACCCCTCTCACACCTCGTTAGTTCTTATCACACCCTCATAGTTTTGGTGCCACCACTCCCGTTATGCGCCCCGTCCTTCGTGCTGGCCTCCATGCCTATCCATCAGGTTGTTGAGCTGATCCAGGTGGCAGCGCAAAGGGTCTTCCACGTCGCATAAGTGTCAAGTTGGCCAGGCCATCCTCAATCCCAATGAAGCAGTTATTGAAGTAGTTGGTGGTGGTTAGACATCGCCTCCGCCATAATGGGAAAGTCCAACAACAAATTGAAGGCACGTCGATTCGCCCACGGAACTGTCAGGAGTTCGATTACGTCTTCCATAAGTTGTACGATCATTCAGAGGCGGCAGCTGCAGATTGTCAGAAGCCATGCAGACACAATGTGTTTAATGCAACGTCTCGATTTTGTTGTTGTGGTTGTTTTGAGTACATGTAGGCGTTTTCGCCATTTTGGTATCTATCGATGGTTGAGCAGAGCTCCTGGTTGTAAAGTTTTAATGAATCACTGATACTCTGGTTATGTATGAACTTTTGAGACTTCTTGTCTTATGAATGCCAGTTTCTTTCACGTCTCTGTTTACACTGTGTTAGAACAACTCGGAATTGGAGGATCCAATCGGGTTGTAGCTGTTATAGGATGATGTAGGTTGGATCACTGTAGCAGTTACGTTGTTTCTAATCAGTTCCTGTGATTTTCCCGACACTGAGTGACTTGGAATCGGAGGATCCATTCAAGTCCCCTTTTCAGTTTCTTGAGACCCTGAACCAAGAGGATCTTGCATTCAGAGTCTTTCTTCTGCAAACCACTGAAAGCCTGTTGCCTGAAGTTGTTTGTTCACATTTCTTACCAAGTCTTCCACCTGTTCATCTTTTAATTAACTCACTGGCTGAAGTTAGATCAAGACCTCCTTTGTCCCATACATGCTAGACCCATTCCCTGAGTTAGAATGATATCTCCTCGAGTCTTTACCTCCATTTGATCATCCCATTAAAACTATCGTGACATAAAACTGATGGGTGTCGGGCTTTGCTCCTGCAAGCAATCCAGGAGTGACTTCTGATGCTAACAGGGGTTTAGTCTTGTGTCCTATTCTTCTATTTTTATCAGCGGAATCAATGCCCCTAGCATGACTTGCATTGGTTCATGGGTTAACCCCAACATGATGCATAGTGGTTGGTTTCTTATCTCTAACATGACTTGCAGAGGTTGGTGACCTATTTCCAGTATGACTTATAGTGATTGGACTCTCGCTCCCATCATGACTTGCAGAGGCTGGTTGCTTTCCCCATCATGAATTGTAGAGGCTGGTTGCATGTCTCCAACATGACTTGTATAGGTTGGTGAGATATCTCTAGTATGACTCGTAGTGACTCGACTTATTCCTCCAACATGAATTTCAAAAGCTAGTTTCATTCCCCCAACATGAATTACAATGTCTGGTTGCATATCTCCAACATGACTAGCAAAGGTTAGTGACTTGTCTCCAACATGACTCACAAAGGTTGGTGACTTATTATTCTAATTCTTTCTCTTCCTATTCCTTTTAGAATTCTAGTTACTTGTAGCTAGACTTTCACCAAATGAGGCAAAAGGAGGAGGAGTAGACTTCACTGAAAAAGAAGGTAAAGGATCAACATCAATTTGATGTCCATGACATAAGGTGCTTATCTAAGAAGTATTAGGAGAATTCAAGACATTTGTAGTGGTCCAAAACCAAACCGATAGTCCTATATTTAACCCAGGAATGTTCAAAGTGGCTATCAAAGGGTCACCAACGTTTCCAAAGAAATGAAAAGCACAAAAATCCCCTTGGTAAGAGGTCCCTTGGTTAGTATCCTTTAGAACGTTAGTCATGATGTTATGATGCACAGGTTCATCCCTTGCAGGATTGTTCACGTTTGAAAGAGTCTCACACACTAGCTATGACAAACTAGTGGTATCAAGTCCATGCCTTTTAGGAGGGAACTCCATGCTTTCAAGGGAAAGATAAAGGGTCCTTCTTGACCAACAAAGCAATTGGTAGACCACCTTGAATCAATGATCCAAAAGTGGAAAGAGAGACACAACCTAGGCCAAATACACAAATAAACACTCCACTAAAAAATCCTAAGAGAAATAACACACACAAACTACTTTTCCAAAACCTCAGCCCAAGTGGATTAGGTATTGAGTCCAAAGAAATGAAAAAGTTTGAAAGACACCTTCCGAGGGTTGATACGGGTTGATTAAGTCATGATACTGACCGAAAAAGGAGTGAGGAATAGTTACGCTATCCTCCTACAATATTCTCCTATGGTGCAAGTTTCCTCATGAATATGAACACCCTCCATAGGAGCCAAGGAAGTGATATAACTTTTTTCTTAGGTACTATGATATTTCCCCTCGCAGTCACCCATGTGGAACCTAGGAAAGGCCACTATGGTACTAATTCACAATCAAATCCTAGGGGGAACTGTCATCAGTTAGAACCACATGTATGGGTAGGGTAACAAATCCTAAAGATCCAAAAAGCACCAACACCTCAGGGGGGCAAGTGGTACTCAGGAAACCCCTAAATACACAACAATCCACAAACGTTCAGATAATCAAAAGAGGGCATATGTCCTTAACTTTTCCTCATGCGACCTAAGATTTGACTCATGTTATAGGAGTTTCCCTGACAACACCTATGTGATATTGGGTTTTGATCGCTCTTTAATCAACAATCTAAGTTTGAGTTTGAGTGGCATTGGAGAGTTAACTCTCCAATCTTGTTCCAAGGTCCTACACCCTAGACTAATTGGTGTTACTATAACAAAAACGTTTAGTAAGTTTTAATTAAGTGTTTTTTTTAGTGGTTGTTCTTAACTTAGGGTATGGAAGTGAAACTAGTGATGTGTCGGAGACTCTTTCAAAAATAAACTTATAAGAACACTGACAAATTAAACTTCACACTAATTCTACTAAGAAATGAGTTTCAAGAAAGCATAAAGCATGAACAACTAATGAAAACCTTGAAATACTTTCAATCCAGATGCCAAAATAAAGAGTTATGCTAATAACAAGATCTTTTCTTTTCTTTTCAATGACATATGCACTAAGAAAATGAGAATGAAAGTTGATCTACAAAAATCGAACTACTTTTCCTAAATTGCACGAAAAGAAAAAGAAGAAAACAAAATAGTGTTGTTTGTTATTTTTCCTTTTAAATGATTTTCAAGATGAGAAGGAAACCAAATGCCTATATTGATATATTCTTCTTTTCTCAAATATGAATGAAAAACAACATAACAAAAATAAAGATACCTAACTAACAACAAACTAGGTTTTTCCTTTCTTGGTATTGAAGAAAAAATTAAACAAAAGATGCTAAAAGAAAGAGAATTTTCTTTTTATATTTGAAAAACAAAAGGAATGCACAAAAGAAAAGCACTGAAATCAAATAAAAAACTTAGGTTTCATATATGACCGCAACAACGATGAAGAAACTAAGATATTAAGGACAAGACTCGTCTTATAGTTATCCAATATGAGAGAACCTAAAGAAGCACCAAATTTTGTTTTTATTTCAAATTTTAAGACTTTACCTACTTCCTGAAGCCAACAAGAAGTTTTAGAGAATCAAAGAGTCCAAAAGACTCCCGAAAAAGGGAATCCATGGCTTTAAAAGGTTGGAAAATAGAGTAAAAACCACCTCCTATAAGCCATACACTCATGTTCCCACTATAGGGACCATACATACACTCTAGGGACCATACATACGCTCTTGTTCCCACTATAGGGACCATAGGGACCATCTGGCTATAAGCAGGGTGACGTTGATGCCAAGTTGCTTAACGACGTTGTTATTGAGGAGATTACACAGGCATTGGGAGTCCTTGGCGATGATAGAGATCAGAGTAGAGCAACAAGATTTTGCAAATCCCTTTCCAGAACGAGCGAGAACACCATAGATCACAAGCGGGACGGTGGAATGGTTTCGAGGGTGTGCCCCAGCAAGAAAAATGCTAATTGAAAGCGAATTCACAATAGAGATAGGGTTCTTGCACAGGCCTCTGCAGAGAGAGAGAGAGAGAACTGCATATCACGGGCGAGATGGTGGAATAGTTTCGAGGGCGTATTCAAACAAGAAGAATGCCAATTGACAGGGAATTCGCAGGCGAGAGAACCGGATATCATAGGCAGGACGATTGATTGGCTTCGAGGGCATATTCCAGCAAGAAGGATGTAATTGGTTGTGGAATTGTGGCAACAGGTGCAGACAAGGGAATTTTTAAACAAGAAAAATACATAATCGAGTAAGAATAATGCCAATTGACATGTAATTCACGATGAATATGGGGGTTTTTCTTAGGCCTCTTGCATTCACAATCTATCCCAGCAAGAGAAAGAAGAATGGTAATTGTTGGCAAGTAATAGCTCAACGAGAGCAAGAAGAATGGTAATTGTTGGCAAGCAATATCCAGATTGTTGTTAATTATTGTTCGAGAGCAATATCCAATTTGCTAAACAACATTGAATATTGCGACAGGTGGAATATAGGTTGTGCATTCAATGCTGCGACGGGTGAAATATAGATTATGGGATATTAAATATGTGGAATTTGAAAGCAATTCAGATTTGATAATCAATAGTCTACTTATTGCAATATTCAATGCTATATAGACAGATAAATATTGATCATTGTAATTGTTGGTGGAGTCCAGAACATTCCATCACGACGGACAATCCATCACGACATTGTTATGTCAACTCGTCAATGCCAGTGACATGAAAGCCCACAAGAATGCAAAAAACCTTCAAATAAAAATAAAACATAATTCATCCTAGTCGAAGCTAGGGAAAACAAAATATTTTAGACGATATTGGTAGGGGCTATGCTAAGGGGACATGATAATTGTATACAAAGTTAGTAACTAGTGTGGTGAGAAGAGTCTGCTTCCTTTAGGAGAAAAATAAGATGAAAAGAAAACAACAAATAATCTTTAATTTTCTTTTTCAAAATTCCAATTTGTGAGAAGGAAAATATGTGCAATTTTTAATATTGATGACACAATTTTATATTAAAAAATTATTATGGAAAATATAAAAATGGTCATAGCCTATCGGTTATATGATAGAGTTCAAAAAAATTCTATCACAATCTATTCATTATAATTTGTGTGTTTTAGGTATGTATATGGATTTGTATACTTGAATAATTATAGAAGTATTATATAATGCATAATGAAAAAAAAAATATCTAAAATTAATGTTTTTTCTTTGGAGGGTCTGGACAATGTTTTCGACTTAGATACTTTCGGTTTTGTTTTTTATGGTTGTTTTCTTCCCATTGAGATTGTAGTGTTGTACCATCCAAAGGAAATTTCTTGACCTAAGGACTCTTACTCTTTATGACATCTACATTTCCTAAGAAATCTCAAGAGGATGAGTCCTGTATAGTAATTATAGACGATGGAGGGGGAGATCAAAAACTCATGTGGTGAACTAGTGGAACTATGCCCTATGGAACTATGACCTCTGGAACTATGCCCTTTGGAACTACACCCTCAGAACTATGACCTGTGGAACTACGCCCTCTGGAACTATGACCTCTAGAACTACGCCCTGTAGAACTGTGACCTGTGGAACTGTGACCTGTGGCACTATGACCTATGGAACTACACCCTCTTGAACTATGACCTGTGGAACTACGCCCTCTGTAACTATTCCCTCTGGAACTATGACCTGTGGAACTATGCCCTCTAGAGGGTGTAGTTCCATGGGTCATAGTTCGAGAGGTCATAGTTCCAGAGAGCATAGTTCCATAGGTCATAGTTCCAGAGGGCGTAGTTCCACAGGTCAAAGTTCCACATGTCATAGTTCTAGAGGGCGTAGTTCCACAGGTCATAGTTCCACAGGTCAAAGTTCCAAAAGAACTACACCCTCTGGAACTATGACCTCTAGAACTATGTACTCTAGAACTATGACCTCTAGAACTATGCCCTGTAGAACTATGACCTGTGGAACTGTGACCTGTGGAATTACACCCTCTGGAACTATGACCTCTAGAACTATTCCCTCTGAAACTACACCCTCTGGAACTATGACCTCTGGAACTACACCCTCTGGAACTATGACCTCTGGAACTATGACCTGTGGAACTAGGCCCTTTGGAACTACGCTCTCTAGAACTATGACCTGTGGAACTACGCTCACTGGAACTATGATCTCTAGAACTACACCCTATAGAACTGTGACCTATGGAACTATGACCTATGGAATTGTGACCTATGGAACTATGACCTATGGAACTGCGACCTCTGGAACTACACCCTCTAGAAATATGACATGTGGAACTATGCCCACTAGAACTATGACCTCTAGAACTACGCCCTGTAGAACTGTGATCTGTGGAACCGTGACCTGTGGAGCTATCACCTGTGGAACTTTGACCTGTGGAACTACTCCCTCTGGAACTATGACCTATGGAACTATGACCTCTGGAACTATGACCTATGGAATTGTGACTTGTGGAACTACGCCCTCTAGGACTATGACCTCTGGAACTATGACCTCTAGAACTATGCCCTTTAGAACTATGACCTGTGGAACTGTGACCTGTGGAACTACACCCTCTGGAACTATGACCTCTAGAACTACGCCCTTTAGAACTATGACCTGTGGAGCTGTGACCTGTGGAACTACGCCCTCTAGAACTATGACCTCTGGAACTAGGGCTTAGATCCACAGGGCCTAGTTCCACAGGGCCTAGTTCCAGAGGTCATAGTTCCAGAGGCATAGTTCCAGAGGGCATAGTTTCATAGGTCATAGTTCCAAAGTGCGTAGTTCCAGAGGTCATAGTTCCAAAGGGCGTAGTTCCAGAGGTCACAATTCCACAAGTCATAGTTTCAGAGGGCCTAGTTCTAGAGGGCGTAGTTCCATAGGTCATAGTTCCAGAGGGCATAGTTCCACAGGTCATAGTTCCGAAGGGAGTAGTTCCAGAGGGCGTAGTTTCAGAGGTCACAATTCCACAGGTCATAGTTCCAGAGGGCCTAGTTCTAGAGGGCGTAGTCCCACAGGTCATAGTTCCATAGGGCGTAGTTCCAGAGGGCGTAGTTCCAGAGGTCATAGTTCCAAAGGGCATAGTTCCACGGGGCATAGTTCCACAGGTCATAGTTCTAGAGGGCGTAGTTCCAGAGATCATAGTTCCAGAGGCGTAGTTCCATAGGCGTAGTTCCAAAAGGCGTAGTTACACATATCATAGTTCCAAAGGGCATAGTTCCAAAGTTCATAGTTCCAAAGGGCGTAGTTCCAGAGGGAATAGTTTCAGAGGTCACAATTCCATAGGTCATAGTCCCAGAGGGCCTAGTTCTAGAGGGCATAGTTCCACAGGTCATATTTCCAGAGGGCGTAGTTCCAGAGGTTAAAATTCCACAGGTCATAGTTCTAGAGGGCCTAGTTCCACAGGTCATAGTTCCAGAAGGCGTAGCTCCATAGGGCATAGTTCCAGAGGTCCTAGTTCYRMGATWGWMGKAATGAGCTGCTACAAAATKYTSYMGACAATGCWSAWTAGGCYTCTGGAWCTACGCCTCTGGAACTAKGACCTSTGGAACTATGCCCTCTAGAACTAGGACCTCTAGAACTATGACCTGTGGAATTGTGACCTTTGGARCTACGCCYTCTGGAACTACACCCTTTGGAACTATGACCTCTGGAACAATGCCCTCTGGAACTACGCCCTTTGGAACTATGAYCCGTGGAACTASGCCCTCTAGAACTATGACCTSTGGAACTACGCCCTTTGGAACTATGACCTSTGGAACTACRCCCTCTGGAACTACACCCTCTGGACTATGACCTGTGGAACTATGCCCTTTGAAACTATGACCTCTAGAACTACGCCCTGTAGAACTGTGACCTGTGGAACTACACCCTCTTGAACTATGACCTGTGGAACTTTGACCTTTGGAACTATGCCCTCTGTAACTATGCCCTCTAGAACTATGACCTGTGGAACTACACCCTCTAGAGGGAATAGTTCCACGGGTCATAGTTCAAGAGGTCATAGTTCCAAATAACGTAGTTCCATAGGTCATAGTTCCATAGGTCAAAGTTCCACAGGTCATAGTTCTAGAGGGCGTAGTTCCACAGGTCATAGTTCCACAGATCAAAGTTCCAGAAGAACTACGCCCTCTGGAACTACACCCTCTGGAACTATGACCTCTAGAACTACACCCTGTATAACTATGACCTGTGGAACTGTGACCTGTGGAACTACGCCCTCTGAAACTATGACCTCTGGAACTATGACCTTTGGAACTATTCCCTCTAGAACTACGCCCTCTGGAACTATGACCTCTGGAACTACGCCCTTTGGAACTATGACCTCTGGAGGGCCTAGTTCTAGAGGGCATAGTTCCACAGGTCATAGTTCTAGAGGGCATAGTTCCAGAGGTCATAGTTCTGAAGGGTGTAGTTCCAGAGGGCATAGTTCCAGAGGTCACAATTCCACAGGTCATAGTTCCAGAGGGCCTAGTTCTAGAGGGCATAGTCCCACGGGTCATAGATCCAGAGGGTGTAGTTCCAGAGGGTGTAGTTCCAGAGGGAGTAGTTCCACAGTTCATAGTTCCAAAGGGCGTAGTTCCAGAGGTCATAGTTCTAGAGGGCGTAGTTCCACATGGCATAGTTCCAGAGGTCACAGTTCCATAAGTCATAGTTCCAGAGGGCCTAGTTCCAGAGGGCCTAGTTCCAGAGGGCCTAGTACCACAGGTCATAGTTCCAGAGGGCGTAGCTCCAGAGGGCGTAGTTCCAGAGGTCATATTTCCAGAGGTGTAGTTCCAAAGGCGTAGTTCCAGAAGGTGTAGTTCCACAGGTCATAGTTCCAAAGGGTGTAGTTCCACAAGTCATAGTTCCAAAGGGCGTATTTCCAGAGGGCGTACTTCTAGAGTTTACATCTCCATAGGTCATAGTTCTAGAGGGCCTAGTTCTAGAGGGCATAGTTCCATAGGTCATATTTCCAGAGGGTGTAGTTCCAGAGGTCACAATTCCATAGGTCATAGTTCCAGAGGGCCTAGTTCTAGAGGGCCTAGTTCCACAGGTCATAGTTCCAGAGGGCATAGTTCCATAGGGCATAGTTCCAGAGGTCGAAGTTCCAAGATAAAAGTAATGAGCTGCTACAAAATTCTCCTGACAATACAGAATAGGCCTTTGGAACTACGACCTCTAGAACTATGACCTATGGAACTACGCCCTCTAGAACTAGGCCCTCTAGAACTAGGCACATAGTTCCACAAGTCATAGTTCCAGAGGGCATAGTTCCACAGGTCATAGTTCCAGAGGGCGTAGTTCCACAGGTCATAGTTCCAGAGGTCATAGTTCAAGAGGCCGTAGTTCCAGAGGTCATAGTTCCATAGGGCTTAGTTCCTGAGGGCGTAGTTCCATAGGTCATATTTCCAGAGGGCATAGTTCCATAGGTCATAGTTCCAGAAGGCATAGTTTCAAAGGTCATAGTTCCAAAGGGCGTAGTTCCATAGGACGTAGTTCCACAGGTCATATTTCAAGAGGGCATAGTTCCATAGGTCATAGTTCTACAGGGCGTAGTTCCATAAGTCATAGTTCTAGAGGGCGTAGTTCCAGAGGGTGTAGTTCCACAGGTCATTGTTTCAGAGGGCATTGTTCCACAGGTCATAGTTGCATAGGGCATAGTTCCACAGGTCATAGTTCCAAAGGGCATAGTTGAAGAGGTCATAGTTGCAGAGGGCGTAGTTCCATAGGTCATAGTTCCATAGGGCGTAGTTCATGTTCAAGTCATAGTTCCACAGGGCAAGTTCCAGAGGTCATAGTTCCAAAGGGCATAGTTCCAGAGGGCATAGTTCCACAGGTCATAGTTCTAGAGGGTGTAGTTCCACAGGTCATTGTTCTACAGGGCATAGTTCCAGAGCTCATAGATCCAGAGGGCGTAGTTCCACAAGTCATTGTTCCAGAGGGCATTGTTCCACAGGTCATAGTTGTAGAGGGTGTAGTTCCAGAGGTCATAGTTCTAGAGGGAATAGTTCTAGAGGTCATGGTTCTAGAGGGTGTAGTTCCAGAGGTCATATTTCTATAGGGCGTACTTCCACAGGTCATATTTCCAGAGGTCATAGTTGTACGGGTCATAGTTCCAGAGGGCGTAGTTCCATAGGTCATAGTTCCACAGGTCATAGTTCTATAGGGCATAGTTCTAGAGGTCATAGTTCCAGAGGGCGTAGTTCCATAGGTCATAGTTCTAGAGGGCGTAGTTGCACAGGTCATAGTTCGACAGGTCATAGTTCTATAGGGCGTAGTTCCAGAGCTCATAGATCCAGAGGGTGTAGTTTCAAAGGGCGTAGTTCAACAGGTCATTGTTCCTGGGTGACTTTGGTGGAATATATACCCAATTTATAGTCAGATGGGTATATACATATAACCTGTGGAATTACACCCTATGGAACTATGACCTGTGGAACTACGCCCTCTGGAACTACGCCCTCAGGAACTATGACCTTTGGAATTGTGACTTGTGGAACTACTCCCTCTGGAACTACGCCCTTGTGGAATTATCCAAATAGATGTTGAGTTGAACAATTAAGTACAATAAAGGTTAATAATCCCTTTGGATTTTTTTTAATCTGGAACTATGACCTCTGGAACTATGACCTCTAGAACTACGCCCTGTAGAACTATGACCTGTGGAACTGAACTACACCCTGTAGAACTATGACCTGTGGAACTATGACCTGTAGAACTACGCCCTCTAGAACTATGACCTGTGGAATTACACCCTATGGAACTATTCCCTCTGGAACTATGACCTCTGTAACTACAACCTGTAGAACTATGACCTATGGAACTGTGACTTGTGGTACTACGCCCTCTGGAACTATGACTTATGGAACTACGCCCTCTGGAAATATGACATGTGGAACTATGCCCTATGGAACTATGAACTCTGGAACTACGCCCTCTGGAACAATGACCTCTGGAACTATGCCCTTTGGAACTATGACCTGTGGAATTACGCCCTTTGGAACTATGACCTGTGGAACTATGCCCTCTGGACCAATGACCTGTGGAACTACGCCCTTTGGAACTATGATCTCTAGAACTATGCCCTGTAGAACTATGAACTATGGAACTATGACCTATGGAACTACACCCTGTGGAACTATGACGTGTGGAACTACGTCCTATAGAACTACGCCATATAGAACTATGACCTCTAGAACTACGCCCTTTGGAACTATGACTTGTGGAACTACGCCCTCTGGAAATATGACCTGTGGAACTACGCCCTGAGGAACTACGCCCTATGGAACTATGACCTCTAGAACTACGCGTTGTAGAACTATGACCTATGGAAGTATGACTTGTGGAACTATGCCCTCTGGATCTATGACCTGTGGAACTACGCCCTCAGGAACTATGCCCTATGGAACTATGACCTCTGGAACTACGCCCTCTGGAACTATAACCTCTAGAAATATTCCCTCTGGAACTATGACCTGTGGAACTATGCCCTCTGGAACTATGACCTATGGAACTATGCTCTCTGGAACAATGACTTGTGGAACTACGCTCTCTGGAACTACGCTCTCTGGAACTACGCTCTCTGGAACTACGCCCTTTGGAACTACGCCCTATAGAACTATGACCTCTGGAACTACGCCCTTTTGAACGATGCCCTTTGGAACTATGGCCTCTAGAACTATGCCATGTAGAAATATGACATGTGGAACTATGACCTGTGGAACTACGCCCTATGGAACTATGACCTGTGGAACTACACCCTCTAGAACTATGACCTGTGGAACTACGCCCTCTGGAACTATGCCCTCTAGAACTACGCCCTGTAGAACTATGACCTGTGGAACTATGACCTTTGGAACTATGCCCTCTGGAACTATGACCTATGGAACTACGCCCTCTGGAACTATGACCTGCAAAACTACATCCTCTAGAACTACACCCTCTGGAACTATGACTTGTGGAACTACACCCTCTGGAATGGCCTGTGGAACTACGCCCTCTGGAACTATGACCTCTGGAACTACACCCTCATAGTTCTACAGGGCGTAGTTCTAGACGTCATAGTTCCAGAGGTCATAGTTCTAGAGGGCGTAGTTCCACAAGTCACAGTTCCACAGGTCATAGTTCCATAGGGCATAGTTTTAGAACGCATAGTTCTAGAGGGCGTAGTTCCACAGTTCATAGTTCCAGAGGGCGTAGTTCCACAGGTCATAGGTATATACCCATCTAGTTATAAGCAAAGTATATATTCCACCAAATTCCTGGTTGACTTTGGTGGAATATATACCCAACTTATATCTAGATGGGTATATACCTATGACCTATGGAACTATGCCCTCTAGAACTATGACCTGTGGAACTATGCCCTATGAAACTATGACTTGTGGAACTATGCCCTCTAGAACTACACTCTCTGGAACTATGACCTATGGAACTCTGACTTGTGGAACTACGCCCTCTGGCACTATGCCCTTGTGGAATTATCCAAATAGATGTTGAGTTGAACAATTAAGTACAATAGAGGTTAATAATCCCTTTGGATTTTTTTGAATCTGGAACTATGACCTCTGGAACTACGCCCTGTAGAACTATGACCTGTAGAACTACGTCGTCTAGAACTATGACTTGTGGAATTACACCCTCTGGAACTACGCCTTGTAGAACTATGACTTGTGGAACTATGACCTACGATACTACACCCTCTGGAACTATGACCTATGGAACTATGCCCTCTAGAAATATGACCTGTGCAACTACGCCCTCAGGAAATACGCCCTCTGGAAATATGAACTCTAGAACTACGCCCTTTGGAACTGTGACCTATGGAACTATGACTTGTGGAACTACGCCCTCTGGAACTATGACCTGTGGAACTACGACCTCTGTGACAATGACCTATGGAACTACATCCTATGGAACTAGGCCCTTTGGAACTATGACCTCTAGAACTATGCCCTGTAGAACTATGAGTTGTGGAACTATGACCTGTGGAACTATGCCCTGTGGAACTATGATGTGTGGAACTACGTCCTATGGAACTACGCCATCTGGAACTATGACCTCTGGAACTAAACCCTTTCGAACTATGACTTGTGCAACTACACCCTCTGGAAATATGACATGTGGAACTATGGCCTCAAAAGCTACGCCCTCTGGAACTATGACCTATGGAACTACGCCCTCTGGAACTATGACCTCTAGAACTATGCCATTTGGAAATATGACCTGTGGAACTACGCCCTCTGGAACTATGACCTGTGGAACTACGCCCTCTGGAACAATGAATCGTGGAACTATGCCCTCTGGAACTACGCTCTCTGGAACTATGACCTGTGGAAATACGCCCTGTAGAACTATGACCTGTGGAACTATGACCTCTGGAACTATGCCCTCTGGATCTATGACCAGTGGAACTACGACCTCTATAAATATGACCTGTGGAACTACGCCCTCAGGAATTATGCCCTATGGAACTATGACTTGTGGAACTATGCCCTCTGGAACTATGACCTGTGGAACTATGCCCTCTGGAACTATGACCTGTGGAACTACGCCCTCTGGAACTATGACCTGTGGAACTATGCCCTCTGGAACAATGACCTATGGAACTACGCCCTCTGGAACTATGACTTGTGGAATTACGTCCTCTGGAACTACGTTCTCTAGAACTATGACTTGTGGAACTACGCCCTCTGGAACGACGCCCTCTGGAACTATGGCCTCTGGAAATATGCCCTGTAGAACTATGACCTGTGGAACTATGACATGTGAAACTACGCCCTATGGAACTACGACTTGTGGAACTACGCCCTCTAGAACTATGACCTGTGGAACTATGCCCTCTGGAACTATGCCCTCTGGAATTGTGACTTGTCGAACTATGCCCTCTGAAACTATGACCTCTAGAACTACGCCCTGTAGAACTATGACCTATGGAACTGTGATCTGTGTAACTATGACCTGTGGAACTACGCCCTCTAGAACTATGACCTGTGGAACTACGCCCGCTGGAACTATGACCTGTGGAACTACACCCTCTGGAACTATGACCTCTGGAGAAATGCCCTATGGAACTATGACCTCTGGAACTACGCCCTCTGGAAATATGACCTCTGGAACTATGCCCTTAGGAACTATGCCCTATGGAACTATGAACTCTGGAACTACACCCTTTGGTACAATGACCTCTGGAACTATGCCCTCTGGAACTATGACCTGTGGAATTACGCCCTTTGGAACTATGACCTGTGGAACTATGCCCTCTGGACCAATGACCTGTGGAACTATGCCCTCTGGAACTACGCCCTTTGGAACTATGACCTCTAGAACTACGCCCTATAGAACTATGAACTGTGGAACTATGACCTGTGGAACTACACCCTGTGGAACTATGATGTGTGGAACTACGTCCTATGGAACTAGGCCATATAGAACTATGACCTGTGGAACTACGCCCTTTGGAACTATGACCTGTGGAACTACACCCTCTAGAAATATGACCTGTGGAACTACACCCTGAGGAACTATGCCCTATGGAACTATGACCTCTGGAACTACGCCCTGTAGAACTATGACCTGTCGAACTATGACTTGTGGAACTATGCCCTCTGGATCTATGACCTATGGAACTACGCCCTCTGAAAATATGACCTGTGGAACTACGCCCTCAGGAACTACGCCCTATGGAACTATGACCTCTGGAAATACGCCCTCTGGAACTATAACCTCTAGAAATATTCCCTCTGGAACTATGACCTTTGGAACTACGCCCTCTGGAACTATGACCTGTCGAACTATGCCCTCTGGAACAATGACCTGTGGAACTATGCTCTCTGGAACTATGCCCTCTGGAACTATGACCTTTGGAACTACGCCCTCTAGAACTACGCCCTCTAGAACTATGACATTTGGAACTACACCCTTTGGAACGATGCCCTCTGGAACTATGGCCTCTGGAACTATGCCCTGTAGAAATATGACCTGTGGAACTATGCCCTATGGAACTATGACCTGTGGAACTACACCCTATGGAACTATGACCTGTGGAACTACGCCCTCTGGAACTATGCCCTCTGGAACTACGCCTTGTAGAACTATGACCTGTGGAACTATGACCTTTGGAACTATGCCCTCTGGAACTATGACCTATGGAACTACGCCCTTTGGAACTATGACCTGCAGAACTACACCCTCTGGAACTATGACTTGTGGAACTACACCCTCTAGAATGACCTGTGGAACTACGCCCTCTGGAACTATGACCTCTGGAACTACGCCCTCATATTTCTACAGGGTGTAGTTCTAGAGGTCATAGTTCCAGAGGTCATAGTTCTAGAGGGCGTAGTTCCACAAGTCACAGTTCCACAGGTCATAGTTCCATAGGGCATAGTTTTAGAGGGCATAGTTCTAGAGGGTGTAGTTCCACAAGTCATAGTTCCAGAGGGCGTAGTTCCACAGGTCATAGGTATATACCCATATGGATATAAGCAAAGTATATATTCCACCAAATTCCTGGTTGACTTTGGTGGAATATATACCCAACTTATAGCCAGATGGGTATATACCTATGACCTATGGAACTGTTCCCTCTGGAACTATGACCTGTGGAACTACGCCCTATAAAACTATGACCTGTGGAACTATGCCCTCTAGAACTACGCCCTCTGGAACTATGACCTGTGGAACTCTGACTTGTGGAACTACGCCCTCTGGCACTACGCCCTTGTGGAATTATGCAAATATATGTTGAGTTGAACAATTAAGTACAATAGAGGTTAATAATCCCTTTGGATTTTTTTGAATCTAGAACTATGACCTCTGGAACTACGCCCTCTAGAACTATGACCTGTGGAACTATGACCTGTAGAACTATGCCGTCTAGAACTATGACCTGTGGAATTACACCCTTTGGAACTACGCTCTGTAGAACTATGACCTGTGGAACTATGACCTGCAATACTACACCCTCTGGAACTATGACCTGTGGAACTACACCCTCTGGAAATATGACCTGTGGAACTACGCCCTCAGGAAATACGCCCTATGGAACTATGAACTCTAGAACTATGCCCTATGGAACTGTGACCTCTGGAACTATGACCTTTGGAACTATGCCCTCTGGAACTATGACTTGTGGAACTACGCCCTCTGGAACAATGACCTATGGAACTACACCCTTTGGAACTACGCCCTTTAGAACTATGACCTCTAGAACTATGCCCTGTAGAACTATGAACTATGGAACTATGACCTTTGGAACTACACCCTGTGGAACTATGATGTGTGGAACTACATCCTATGGAACTACGCCATCTGGAACTATGACCTCTGGAACTATGCCCTTTGGAACTATGACTTGTGCAACTATGCCCTCTGGAAATATGACCTATGGAACTACGCCCTCAGAAACTATGCCCTATGGAACTATGACCTGTGGAACTATGCCCTCTGGAACTATGATCTCTGGAACTATGCCATTTGGAACTATAACTTGTGGAACTACACCCTCTGGAACTATGACCTATGGAACTACGCCCTCTGGAACAATGACCCGTGGAACTACGCCCTCTGGAAATACGCTCTCTGGAACTATGACCTCTGGAACTACGCCTTGTAGAACTATGACCTATGGAACTATGACCTCTATAACTATGCCCTCTGGATCTATGACCTGTGGAACTACGACCTCTGGAAATATGACCTGTGGAACTACGCCCTCAAGAACTATGTGCTATGGAACTATGACCTATGGAACTATGCCCTCTGGAACTATGACCTCTGGAACTATGCCCTCTGGAACTATGACCTCTGGAACTACCCCCTCTGGAACTATGACCTCTGGAACTATGCCCTCTGGAACAATGACCTATGGAACTAGGCCCTCTGGAACTATGACCTGTGGAATTACGCCCTCTGGAACTACATCCTCTAGAACTATGACCTATGGAACTATGCCCTCTGGAACGATGCCCTTTGGAACTATGGCCTCTGGAAATATGCCCTATACAACTATGACCTGTGGAACTATGACATGTGGAACTACGCCATATGGAACTATGACTTGTGGAACTACGCCCTCTAGAACTATGACCTGTGGAACTACGCCCTCTGGAACTATGCCCTCTGGAACTGTGACTTGTGGAACTATGCCCTCTAGAGCTATGACCTCTGGAACTATGACCTCTAGAACTACGCCCTGTAGAACTATGACCTGTGGAACTGTGACCTGTGTAACTATGACCTGTGGAACTACGCCCTCTGGAACTATGACCTGTGGAACTACGCCCTCTGGAACTATGACCTGTGGAACTACACCCTCTGGAACTATGACCTCTAGAACAATGCCCTATGGAACTATGACCTCTGGAACTACGCCCTCTGGAACTATGACTTATGGAACTACGCCCTCTGGAACTATGACCTATGGAATTGTGACTTGTGGAAATATGCCCTCTAGAACTATGACCTCTGGAACTATGACCTCTAGAAATACACCCTGTAGAACTATGACCTGTGGAACTGTGAACTGTGGAACTATGCCCTCTGGAACTATGACCTCTAGAACTACGCCCTCTGGAACTATGGCCTCTAGAACTATGACCTCTGGAAATACACCCTCTGGAATTGTGACCTGTGGAACTATGACCTATGGAACTACATCCTCTGGAACTATGACATGTGGAACTATGCCATATGGAACTATGACCTCTGGAACTATGACCTCTGGAACTGTGACTTGTGGAACTATGCCCTCTGGAACTATGAAATCTAGAACTATGACCTCTAGAACTACTCCCTGTAGAACTATGACTTGTGGAACTGTGACCTGTGTAACTATGACCTGTGGAACTACGCCCTCTAGAACTATGACCTGTGGAACTACGCCCTCTGGAACCATGATCTGTGGAACTACGCCCTCTGGGACTACACCCTCTAGAACTATGACCTCTGGAAGTATGACCTCTAGAACTGTGACTTGTGGAACTACGCCCTCTGGGACTTGACCTCTGGAACTATAATCTCTAGAACTACGCCCTATAGAACTATGACCTGTGGAACTGTGACCTGTGGAACTATGACTTGTGGAACTACGCCCTATGGAACTATGACCCGTGGAACTTTGACCTGTGGAACTATGCCCTCTGGAACTATGACCTCTAGAGCTATGACCTCTAGAACTATGACCTGTGGAATTGTGACTTGTGGAATTATGCCCTGTGGAACTATGACCTCTAGAACTACGCCCTGTAGAACTATGACCTCTGGAACTATGACCTATGGAACTACGCCCTCTAGAACTATGACCTATGGAACTATGTCCTATGGAACTATGACCTCTAGAACTACTCCCTCTGGAACTACTCCCTCTGGAACTGTGACCTCTGGTACTATGACAAGTGGAACTGTGACTTGTGGAACTATGCCCTCTGGAACTATGACCTCTAGAACTATTCCCTGTAGAAATATGACTTGTGGAACTATGACATGTGGAACTACACCCTCTGGAAATATGACCTGTGGAACTACGCCCTCTGGAACTATGACATGTGGAACTACGCCCTATGGAACTATGACCTATGGAACTATGCCTTGTGGAACTACGCCCTCTGGAACTATGACTTGTGGAACTACGGCATCTGGAAATATGACTTGTGGAACTACGCCCTCTGGAACTATGACCTGTGGAACTACGCCCTCTGGAACTATGACCTGTGGAACTATGCCCTCTGGAACTATGACCTATGGAACCACATCCTCTATAACTATGACCTGTGGAACTACGCCCTTTGGAACTATGACTTGTGGAACTACGCCCTCTGGAACTACACTCTCTGGAACTATGACCTCTGGAACTATGCTTTGTAGAACTATGAACTGTGGAACTACGCCCTGTGGAACTACGCCGTTTGGAACTATGACTTATGGAACTACACCCTCTAGAACTATGACCTATGGAACTACGTCCTCTGGAACTATGACCTGTGGAACTATGCCCTCTGGAACTATGACCTGTGGAACTATTCCCTCTAGAATTATGCCCGCTGGAACTATGACCTCTGGAACTATGACCTCTGGAACTTTGGCTTGTGGAACTATGCCCTCTGGAACTATGACCTCTGGAACTATGACCTCTAGAACTACGCCCTTTAGAACTATGACCTGTGGAGCTGTGACCTGTGGAACTATGACTTGTGGAACTACGCCCTCTGGAACTATGACCTGTGGAACTTTGACCTATGGAACTACGCCCTCTGGAACTATTCCCTATGGAACTATGACCTGTGGAACTACGCCCTTTGGAACTTAGTAACCCACTAATCATTGTTCACCATATTGACCATGGTTATCTAGGTTGACCCACAAACCTTTGAACCTCCTAATCAACTAACTCCACTAACTCCTGGCCCACTAACCCCTTAGCCACTAACTCATTAACCCACTAATCATCTCTTAACCTATTAACTCCCAAACCCATAAGCCTCCTAAGTTAGTAAACCTTAACCCTCATTCAACATATTGACTATTGTTGACCATCCTTAACCATGGTTGACCATATTGACCATCTTAACTATATCAACCATAAAACCATGGTTGACCATATTAAACACAATGAATCATTATCCCTTAATATATTAATCTCCCACCCACTAACCTTAGTAACCCTCAAACACCTAACCGTCTAATCCATACAGACTTATGATTTCTGTTGATTATTAATTAGCATGAGCCAAATAACACAACTAACCATTGACCTCTAACCCACTAACCATCTAGCCAATACATTCACACTTGACCCACAAACCCACTATGCCTCCTGTAATATCCCCCAAAATAATTAATTATTAAAGTTTGTGTGTACATAGGAATAAATTTCCGTTTTTGGAAAATTCGTATTTGGAAAATTGTTGCCATTTATGGCAAATCCGAATTTGGAATTGGGTTATTTGTAATTAATTATTTATGACTGATGAGAAAATATTTGATTTTCCCAACTAACTCTTTGATTGTGACACATGTAAAAGAAAAATCTTTTTATATATTAATTGTTGAAAGACAAATGGAATAGCCACGTTGAAAACAACTGACCATGACTCCATGAGTGGGGAATAGACTTGAGTTACCTCAGGGATGATTTTTACAAGTGGAAAATGAGGAATTTGACCACTAGCATCCCCTGAAAATCAAGGATTTGAAAAGATGCAAAAATTCCCAAGGAGGGAAAAAGACCTAGGCACAAGATGCTCATGATATACAACATATGGAGGAGGCAGGACGTTGCTTAGTATGTTGGAGAAAGGATATCACTTGTTGTTATGAACATTGTTTAGTGTGAGGCAAGGGAGTTTTCTCATCTGAAAAGAGGATTGTAGTAAAGGAGGATCATTGGAATTCGCCCTTATGGACTCATGGTCAGGCTAGGGGGTGAACAAAGCAAGTAATTTGGTTGTTTTGTTCTACTATTGGGTGGAACTTGGTCATTCCATTTGTGTTTCAACATCTTATTCAGATATGTACATCTACTTGTTTCCTTGTTAAATGTTTGTTGATTATTAGCTGACAGAATGAAATGGTTATAGGATAATTATTTTACATGTTGATTATACTCACATAGTAAAGGTAGAAAAGCTATTGTGAGTTCTAATTGCTAATGAAGTTGAGTTATACATGTATAGATAGTAATATATGTATATATTTAACCGGGCATAAAGAATGTTAGAACTGTTGTTGTATTCTGGAAATTTACAAGTGAATGTGTGCTTCTATAGAAGATAACTGTGTGTATTTACGTGTATCCATATAGATATATATATGTACATATATATACATGCAGAATACCATTTCAGTCTTTGTACAGGTACCATAAAAAATAGATAAAGTGAAAAACAATCCTCCCTTATGAAAGGAAATTACATTCTATATGTGATGGTCCATAGACAAATAGAGATTTAATAGTCTACATAATACATGATACCACATGTGTTTTAAATTGTGGAATCATATTCAAAATGGGGTTTCTTTTACAACCTATTTATTCCATTAAAGAATTAAATTACAAATAACGGGTTTATCCATGAAACCCTGATTCAAAATTATCACAATAGAGTACCCTGTACCACTAGTAAACAGAACCTGAGGAGTTTTAAATTGAATGCCAAGATTTGGAACTTGAATACCTTTTTGAGCAAGGCGATCCCCTTGATCCGTTTCCTTCGAAGTGATTAATTTTGCAAGGGGAAAATCGACAGATTTAGTAAACTGTGTTAAATTAATCAAACGAAAATAAACATTAAAGATTAAGCAAATGAATAGTACTTAGCTTATAGCTGGAATGGAAGCAGTTCCCCACCAACGTTGAAGAGACGATATATCCATAGTTTGAAGGGGAGGAGCAAACCCAGGAATGGTTGATGGGTACCCTCGCAAAGAAAACATGGCCCCATCATTAGTTTTGTAACCGAAAGGAAACTACCTTGATGCGCCTGAATGAAAACAAGTAATTAAAACGGTGCTAAACATTTAGTATTTTTTCATAACCAGAATGATAAATTTCACACAATAAAGTCGCATGACCCACAGAGGTGTATCCTTCCCAATTGGGTATTACAGACAAAGTTTGCAGGACATTTCTTCCATAAATAATGAAATTTCGAGTTGCTAAATAAAACTCAAACAAGAACGCAAGTATAAACTTAACTTAAAATACACAATACAAATGTACTGTAATCACTGCCTTCGCGTAGAAGACAAAATGTTCAATAGAGGAGAATTAGACGAAATTATGGAGGTACTTCTTTTACTATTTTCTTTTAAGCAGGAGAAGTACAGATAGGCTAGTTTAAACATAGATTTCCAGAACATAGTACTTAGGGCGAATGATATATAAGCTTACTTGAGGTATAAATTCTGGTGGAATTAATTTATACACAGAGGGAAGTCTTACGACTTTAACAATTTATGTTTAAGTATGTGAAAACATGAATAGATTAAGAGGAAAGTCTTACAAGCTAGTTACTAAATCTTACACATGGGTAAGGAAAACCTTACTGCATACACATGGGACATTTTTACGAATATACCCCATGTAAATCGAAGGCGAAATAACTACAGTAAGTTCCCGAGATGTGTACTCTCAGTTAAAGAGCCGATAGTTCGGGGTTCATGCCATCATTGCCTTTTACGAATCTAGGAGATATATCGTATGGTAAATAGGAAATAATTGTATACAGTTTATACATACAATGAACATCATAAGCAAATTTAAGAGTTACCGTAGAAACCCAGAGAAAGATTTAACCATGAGATTTTTGGGCGATAGGTATGTCGTGAACAACTTAATCAAAATCCAAGCATAAACGATAAGGAGAAGATCGAGGTCATGGTCTAATGACATGCCGACAAACCCTTAATATTATTACGGGAATAAATCTTGAACCATAAGGTTAAATCATCCGTATAAGCTTCAGACGGGTCCCGAATGAAAACCATGAATAGAGGGTGTTTACACTCGCTAGAAATGCTAACTCAACAATATCGTAACTCACCACATTTTACCCAATGGGAATATACCACACAGAGCATGGATGTAAACGATATTCAAAGATTAAGTGAAAGCAAAAGGAAAGAACCTCAAATCCAGAAGCCGTAGGGGACAGTTACAAAGATGGTTACAAACATGACTACTGTTACAAACTACCACTTCTTATTATAGAATAACATAAGCGATGGGGATGTTCTTGAGGTTACCTGGTATAGAAGGAAAACCAGTTGGTCGTGCGCCTTCCTTTGCCTTACACAGAGCAGGTCCGCTCCAAGTTGTCGGTCATACATCCAGAGAAACATTGTAGTGTTAACGCTGGGGTGTTTTCGCAAAGTGCATAGAGCCAAAGGGAACGATACATTAGTTACCCAGAAAACCTTCGCAGGGCAGAGTAATGGTGATAATATGTCCGCAGTACTCTGACCATGTGATTAAACAGACATGGCGTGCCCACATTGGGCATGGTAAACTAATTACCCAGTACGTGCAGGACCATTCTTAATTGTCAACTAGGGGATTAATGTGTTCACAGACAGACTTAACATTGCCTTTAGCCTAGCTCATAGCTCATCATAACACATTTAGTGTTGGGCCATGTCACCAGGTCGGGTGGGCGATTCATGTCGTTCAATTAAGTGTTAAGGGTGGGCTAAGTTCTTTACTGGGTGTTAGGGTTACGACATGTCATGCCTAGTTGGGAGCCAACCCTTTAAACGTTAAAAACTTGTCTACTGAACAACCCTTCATTACAACTGGCGTATACTAAGTTAGTTACCATGTTAAAGTTTTAAAGAAACATTGACGAAATACGACCTTTGTATATAATGGTTGGAATGCATATACAGTAGGGGTAAGGATTGTTTTAAGTGGACACGCCTATGTATGTGAATAACATTCAAATTTCATGTAATGCATGTGATAACTTATACATACAATCTCAAAGGAATAAGCTACCGTGTATGACTATATATATATATATAGAGTGAGAATTTTATATCCTATGATAACTCCAATTTAATCATTTTACAAGTTATATAAGAGTACAATAATAAACTTAATGTATGGGGTTATATTTGGTAAGCTTATGATAACTCCAATTTAATCCTTTTACGTGTTATATAAGAGTACACTAAGAAACTTAATGTATGGGGTTATGTTTGGTAAGCTTAAAGTACTCATGTATTGGATACAAAGTGGAAAGTGCTAAGTTTTGATTAAAGATAGATCTTTGGTAAAACCACTTTTATAGATCCTATATGATAAGAGTAGTAACCATGTTAGGACATGGTCACTATAGTCCCTTTATGGACACTTTAAGACTTACATACATCTTTTGATATTACAGATTTTGTGAGTAGACCAAACACCTATTATATTGAAGTGTTGAATGTACTGAACGGTTTCACATGTACTGAATTATTTAATAGGAAGGATTTCACTTAGAGAAGTTAACTATCTTGTTATTAGTTGTTGTAATTATGAGGAGGTATATGGCGTATTTCCGATAGCAACAATAATAGATTTAAACTTGATCAAGTATATTAGAGTCATGAAGTTTTAATGCACCTAACAACTTTTCTTTTTTTATTTTGGTAAATTTGGGGTATATTACGCCTCCTAAGCTCTCTATATTTGACTATTTATTTATTTATTTACATTCATGTACACGTTTAGGTATAGATGTTACACACAATGAAACATTATTATCAACAACATTGATGAAATTGCATATCAAACGAAGGGTTTTTTTTCCGCATTCCCTCATCTAACCATGTTTCAGTATGAAGAACAAATAAGAGGAGAAGAATGTGAGTAGGAAAAGGAGTGGAAAGGAGAGTGGAATCAAATGAATAAGAAAAGATACAAGAAAAGAGAGGAGAAAAAAAATGAAAGTAGGTAAATATTTACCCAAAAATCTCAATAAATATATACTAATAAATAACAAGCTAATAAAGTTATTTTAAATCTTTTAGAAATAAAAATAAATTACAATTTAAATAAATCCCACACAATATTTAATAAAAATAAAAATAAAAATAAAGTAGAAAAATGCATATTAACATTTACATCTAGAATCAATAATATCTCTTTCTTAGTGCATATGTATCCAATGGAAAATGCCTTATACATTATACATGCATTTGAAATTTTATTATGAGATTTAATCAATTAACCAATATTTTTAAAGAGAATTAAAATTTTACTAACCAATAAAAAATAATTTTTTTATTGTTTGGTTTATTCAAATTTAATAAAACAACATATATTTATATTAATAATGTAATAATAAAGTTTATTGGTATAATTAATTTGATTTTATTAGATTTAATTATTCTATGAGATTTGATTTTTTATATGTTCAATATAAAGTTTATAAATAGAGATTGAAAATCTTAATTTAATGAAATTTATTAGTAAAATGTTAAGAATTATTTTTTATCATTTGAATTATTTATTTAAATTATGTTACTTCTAAAACAATTATAAATTATAAATTATAAATTTGAATGGAAAATATTGATAATTAAACTATTTTACATTAAAATAACATAAAATAAAATAAACCCTTAAATTTTAATATAATTTTAATGATATTTTTCACATAAATTAAATAGTTGAATTTTTATTTTTATAAGTCAATCTTAATTTACAAGTGAAATCAATTTTAAAAACATTTTTATTAAATAAAAACTTTACATTTTTTCACAATTTGTAATTTTCACTTGGTGTCATATTTTTCATAATTAAAAACAAAACTTCTAAATTGCAAAACTAAATCTTAAAAACCATGATATTTATGCTTAGTGATACATTATATTTTTCATAATTAAAAACAAAACTTCCAAATTGTAAAAATAAAATAAAAACTATGATATGAAAAAAGAATTGACCAGTGATAAAAACACATGGAGATAATTGACTAGTAATAATTTGTAAATAATATTTGGATAACATTTTAGATGTAAGAAAGGAGAAAAATATAAAAACTAAATAATTATTAAACCACTTATAAATTTAATATTTTCACTAGCCATTGACTTATTATTAAACCACTATGATTTATTATTGAACCACCTTCCAATGTAAAGTTTCAACTACTAATTGATTTTTCAATGAAAATTTTACCATTTTCTATTTTTAAATACCAAAAACCACTAGATAGACAGGCTTTTGGAAAAAATTCCTTATAAGAAAGACAATGATATTCTCTCCAAATATGTTATCTAAACACAGAGTTCCCGTAATATGTTATCTAAAAATGGAGTTCCCGTTTTCAAAGCTGTGCAAAAACCTGGCGAGTTTGTCATCACTTTCCTTCAATCTTATCATGCAGGTTTTAGTCATGGTAAGAGATGTTTGTATTTGTTTACATATTAATTATATTGTTAGTATTTGTTTTTTTATTATTTTCCTACATATTTACTGCTTTGAACAATAATCTTACAATAATATTAAGTATACTAAAAGCTTTGAAAAAATATTATTTCATAAATTAATAGAATTAAAATTATTAGATTAGTAAAAATATTATGTTTTTAATTTAAAAATATGAAAATGGTGAATTTCTATTATGAAAAATTCATAATTTTTTTTAATAAATTTAAGTGTATATTAAAGTTGCTTATACAACTATTGAAAGTGGAAAAAATTAAATAATATTTCATAATATTTAATTTACATTATATTTTAAAATCAAAATTACCTTTTTTTTTTTTTTAAATTATGAATGGAGTAGAAAAAATTAAATGAATTACATTTTTTAATTAACAATTGGTGATAAAATTGAATGTATTCACTTTGACAGTGATAAAATTTTCGTAAAGATTTCGATTCGATTTAGTCTCATGCATTGTAGATCATTAAGTGACACGTTTTGAATTATATAGGAAAAGTCCATAGCTAATGCACATAATCTAATAAAACTTTGTTAATGCAGATGGATGACAAAAAGCCTGAACCACTTGTAAAGTTTTTATACCATGGAGGAATCATTGAAGTTTTAAAAAAAACGTAAACGAAGAGAAAAGTGAAAAAAATAATATGCTGTATTTTGAATTGTTTACAGGCTCATATCCATATCTGATGAGAAATAATAAATTCTTTAATTATTTTATTTTATTGTTTTAGTCTTTTATTTTGCCGCTTAGCAGAATGCAGTCAGATGTTAAGAAATAAGGCCGTATAGAGCCTTCTGTTTGTAAAGTCTTTGAATTAAAAATAAATAAAAATATTTCAATAATTAATTAATTTTTTAGATAAATAATGTTTTGTTTTAATTTTAATATTTCATTTTTATTTTATTTTAATTTATGAATTTTATTCCCTTTATATTTTTATTTATATTTCCCAATTAAAAAATATTATATACATTTATACACGTGTTATTTATTCATCGTTAAAGTTAAAAGTAAATCTTTTAACAACTCACTCTCTTCCCATTCTTAGCTCTAAGGACAAAACTCTTAGAAGTTGAAATAGTGTGGAAAGATCTATTCCCTTGACATTTGGTGCATATGACAACTTGATTATTATGCTGGACAACTCATGACAACTTTCTTAGAAACTATACGACTAGTGACACCTAAACCACATAAGTCCTTGATTTATGTGGATTAAGAACTCTTTTTTATTAAACCAATCACTTATGGTAACTTGTTCTCACAAGTCAAGCATATTTGTTTTTTTATGTAAAGATGTAATTGATGTCCCCTTCATTCACTAGGACATGTGCATTCACGAGAATGTAACTTTTACATTAATGAGTATGTGATTGTAAGGACATGTACATTCATGAGAATGTAACTTTTATTGTGCAATTTAGAATTGTTTCAATAATATAAAAATCTTCATATCTTTACATAATACTAAAGATAATGATATGAATGCCACATTAACAAACATACATAAATTTGTTATTACATGTGTAGCATTAACGAATAGGCATAAATTTGTTCTTATAACTCATTCATACTTGTTCATATATTCAATCATGATTATGTTTTTTTCTCTTACTATGACATATGTGTTGGAAAATTGGTTGTCATTGATGTCAACCCTACAAGAAGTTTAGAAGCCTCTAGAAGTGATGGATGTATCTGAAGAAGTCTCCAAATTGGTCCTCTTATGACATCGCTTTAAGCATGGCCCTCACAGGAAGATGCTGTGAAGAAGTCTACAAGAACCCTCGAAATGTGGTTAAGAAGCCTCGGAGGTGTGGTTATGAATCCCGAAGTTGATTGAGAAAACAAACATAAAGAACATTGCAAATGCATGCAAGACTCTCGTAGATGGATAGTCCTCATCATGTCGTTTCCAACGATAGGTGGTATGCCACATGGTTCCTTACAGTTGAGAAGTTATGCCCTCTAAAAGATGAAGCCCTAAAGTATGGTCAAGAAGCCTCAGATCAAGTATGGTCAAGAAGCCCCAGATCTAAGGTCAAAGAAGTTACAAGTTGGCCCTAAAGTCAAGTAAAGGAGAAAACTTGTTGCAAACATGAAGTTACAGGTCGACTCAAAGATCAAGTATAGAAGTTACTTGGAAGGGTATAAATACACATCAAGAACCTTTCATTTTACATCCAAGCAAGTGTGTGTTTGTTGAATGGAGCTAGCATAAGTGGGTATGCACTTGTGCTAGGAGGATCCATGATCTTAGCGAAGAGAATCTAGCGTAGAAGAAAGGAGGTCGAGGAGAGCGAAGTGTACGGAGGTGACCATACCAATTTTATGAGGTTATATGTGGTTTGTTGAATGGTGAAGCGTGTATATAAGCAGATTGCAGACAAACGAATCATGTATAGGGTACATATGCGGATTGCAGTGAAGCAAAGTGCAGGTGTCCGCAGGTTGACAGTGAATGAATCACGTATCTATGCAAAAGTTTGAAGAAAGTGTTATTCTCTTAATGTTGAAGTTGAAGAAGGTCTGAATCATCTCAGATCTTATGCACGAGGGTCTTTACATGATAAAAGGTATTATTTTCTATATGTTTTGATGTTCATATATTTGAGGCTATGGTATATGTTTTTGGCATATCTAGGACGTTATGGCATATGCTTTGAGGCATATCTTGGACGGTTTGACACATGCTTAAGGAATGTCTTGGATATCTTCGCACATGATTTGATGCATATCTTGGAACATGCTTGATGCATATCTTAGTACATGGTTTAAGACATACTTTAGCACATGCTTGAGGCATACTTTGACGCATGGTTTAATGCATATCTTGGTGATATTGGATATATGATTTGGGGGATATTCTTGGTGATCTTGACATAAGCTTTATGTGGTTGAACCAATTTTGATGACGATGATGTATCTGTATTAGTGACAGTAAGAGTTACAGGTTGTTGATGATGATGCATCAGTATCAATGGCAATAATAGTGACATGTTGTTGATGATGATGTATCAGTTTTAGTGAAAACAACAGTGACATGTTGATTCTCTCCTTTAGATTTTCGGGAGGAAGGAAGGGGCAAGGAAAGGGGGTTGAATCCTCCTTCCAATTGGTGTTTGAGAATATAGGGAGTTTGAGCTTTCTTCAAGTTGGATCCTGTAAAAAAGGGGGTTGGAGCCTCCTTCCAGCTGGTGTTGGAGAATTTAGGGAGTTGTAGCTTCCTTCAGGTTGGAGCCTCCTTCCAATCAGTGCTAGAGAATTTAGGGAGTTGTAGCTTCCTTCAGGTTGGAGCCTCCTTCCAATCGGTGCTAGAGAATTTAGGGAGTTGTAGCTTCCTTCAGGTTGGAGCCTGTAAATAGGGGGTTGGTGTCTCCTTCTAGTTGGTTTTGGATAAGTTTGGAAGTTGCTGCTTCCTGTGGATGTAATATTCAAGATATATATTAAAAAATGTTCCATGGTTTTCTCCCATTTGGGTTTCCACGTAAAAACCTTGTGTACTATGTATCTGTGGTTATATGTTGATGATATCTTGAATGCAATCATATGTGATAAATTGTTGGTAACTTAATATTTACATGTTATGGTTAAAAATGGTAAAAGTGTTCAATATTGATTCACCCC
>ML805009.1:73318-89457 GCA_009831015.1 Picea engelmannii | reverse complement strand
CTTGTGATTGTAGAAGCATGATGAAGTATTCCTTGAAGGAAAACATTGATATCATATACAAGAAATTTTGGAGAAGAAAGAAAAAACAAGAATAATAGGTGAATGAAGAACTCCAAGAGATCATACTCACGAGATTTACAGAATTGAGAAATCATGATGAATCTATAGACAAATAGGAAGATGTAAGAATTCAAGATGATGACCCTGCAACAGAGAAACATTATATATTTTTCTAATCCATTGGTCTTCGAGACTCCCAATAATGTGAATATTGAAAAGGGGGAGTCTAAGAAGCAACTATTGCAGATTAGAGAACTATCTTTCAGGCAGTTTGAAGTGTATGTAGATTTTGGGAAGGAAAATTTTGAAACGTTTCCTACTTTTCCACAGTTAAAACATTTGAAAGGCAACTTATCTTTATATTTTTTGGTTCCTTTCTTGATTTTCCTCACAAAATGGGTTTCCATTTCATCTTTTTCATTGTTGTAGTTATTGCTTGATTTTTTCTCTCTCTTCGTTGTCTTCTTTGAAGCTTTGAAGGTTGCTTCTCTCTTTGGTGGATTTTCTTTCTTTGTCCTCATTTAATACATTGTGAGGATCCCATGTAATTCATCCATTTTTAGTTTATCAAGATCCTTCATTTATTCAATAACAAAGACTTTGGCATCAAAACCTGAGGGGAGTGACCTTAACACCTTTTGTACAGTCATTGGTTCTTCAACTTTTTCATCAAGTCCTTTGATGGTGTTAACAGTTTCATCCACACAAAGGAGATAGGTTGCAACATTTTCTTCATCTTTAATTTTCAAACTCCGAACTACCTTCTATGATTTTGGATATTTTCCTTCTTAACCTTGTCATCACCTTCATAAATATTTTGAAGCTTGTCCCAAATTTCATTTTTTGATCCATAATGCATCACCTTGACAAACGCAGATTCAGATAGACCGCATAAGATGGAATTCATGGATTTTGCATTATTTTCACTAGCCTTATTTCCATCCCGATCTATTGGTGGAGATGTTGGGGTTGTATAACCAGTCACGATTGATGGACAAATATAAAAACCAAGGGGAATTGAATAGGTTCGCATCCTTATTCTATAGAAGGCATAGTTTGTTCCATCAAACAATGGATCCTTGTTTGTGTAGAAACCTTCCTGACTAGACATGTGTGCTCCCAAGCTCTACCTTCCATTGGTTGGACTATTTCTGAAGGAACTCGCTCTGATACCAATTGTTTAGCACAGAATTATACTAAGAGGGGGGGGTGAATTAGTATAATATATTTTTTAATTTTTCAAATATTCATCAACCATAAGAAAACAATCACATATGGGTTCTATTAACTACAGAACATGTAACACAAGATTTACGTGGAAACCCTTTGGGGAGAAAATCACAAATTTTCTCTTTGCAATTATTTGTAGGAACAAACCTCTTGTTAAAAACATTTGTAGGGACCAACCTACTCGAGACACCAATCCCCACTGGTACAAATCCTGGTAGGCACCAACCTACTCTTACAGATATTTGTAGACATTAATCTACTGGAGACACCAGTCCCCACTACTAAGAACCAACTTAGCAAGAGATACCAATATATTTGTTTTAGTGGCACCAACCTACTCTTATAGATCTTTGTAGACACCAATCTTCTAGATACACCAATCCCCAGTGCTAAGCACCAACTTAGCAAGAGACACTAATCTCTTTGTGAGTTTCATCAACCCTCACCAAGTCTGCTTGTTACTTCTACCTTCACCAAGTATGCTTGTTGTTTCTACCTTCACGAGGTGTACTCATTACTTCTACCTTCACTAGGTCTTATCACTACTTCTTCCCTTACCAAGTCTGACCAAAATTTGAATTTCCAAATGGTAACTTTCCCAAATATTGTTGTTTACGGCCTCTTCCCAAGAAAGAGCTTGTACAACATGCCACGTATCCAATTTTTCAAATATGATTCTAAAATATTTTCCTGAGATACTTTTTCATGTCTCCTCTATTCTATAAATATTTCACAGTCTGAAGACTCCCCGAAAAGAAGTTATAGTGAAAATGCCAAATTAATATGTGTGAAACTGATCTCGGGATCATTTAGAAACTCTAACTTCAACAGAGAATATCTCAGAAAGTAAAGTGAACCTACATATGAAATTTTTACCTAATCTACTTCTATATGTATCCTTTGTTCTGTAAAAAATTCACAGTCTAAAGAGTCCCAAAAAAGAAGTTATAGTGAAAATACCAAGCTGGCATGTTTGAGACTGATCTCAGGACCATTCTGAAACCCTAAATTCCACAAAGCATATATTATAAAGTGCAATCAATCAACATATGGAATTTTTACCCGAGCTACTTTTGTATGTCACCTTTGTTCTATAAAAATTCCACAGTCTTAAAAGTCCCAAAAAATAAGTTATAGGGAAAATTTCTAACTGACCTATTTGAAACTGATCTGAGGACCATTATGAAAACCTAATTTCCACAGGGAATATCTATGAAAGTGTAGTGAAATATAATTTGAAATTGTTACCACATGTACACCAAGATATCTCCTTTGTCTCTGCGAAATTTCAAGGTCTGAAACATCCTAGAAAATAAGGTATAGAAAAAGGGCCAAGTTGACCTGTTTGAAATTGATTTTAAGAGCATTCAAGAAACCTAACTTCCACAGGGCAAATCTCCAAAAATATAGTGAACCATAATATGAAATTTATACAACATGTACACTAATATCGTTCCTCTATCTCTTAAACTTTCAAGGTCTGAAACGTCCAAGAACACAAGTTATCACGAAAATTCCAAGATGACCTGAAACTAATTTCACAACTCTTCCCTTTTGGAATGATATTCAATCTTTGCTCGTCCATTTTTCACACTCACACACTCTCTCAATACTTTCTCTTTTTTTTTCTTTTTTTTTCATAACTCTTCACAAAGGGACATGACCATTAATTAAATAATTAATTCCCAATTCCATGATAAAACACCCCAAATACCATGGGAAAATACCCCAAACCCATGGGTTTGAAACCACCATTTCACTTTTTACTTTTTCACATACACCCCCTTTTTAATATATTTGTAAACCTATATATATAACAGTCTTGGAAATGTTGTTTGTATTGTAATGTCGTAATATTGTATTAATGAAATCATTAATATTCTGACATCAATGACAATAATTCCAACAAACACACGTATATGGAGAGGAGGGGGGTGAATCAGTATAAGACATTTTTTTACTTTTTCCTACATTCATCGACCATAAGAAAAAAATAATATATGAGATATATTTATTGTAGAACATAGAACACAAGATTTATGTGGAAACCATTTCGGTAGAAAACCAAAAAAAATCTATTTATAATTCTTTGTAGGAACCGACCTATTGTTACAAATATTTGTAGGCACCAACCTAATAGAGACACCAATCCCCATTTGTAACCTTACCACCACCAGACTAGATATTTCATTTGTTGTTGGAATTATTTCCAAGTTCATGCAAAAACCTTGTGAAGGACATTGGTTCGCTACAAAAAGAGTTATAAAATACTTGAAGGGAACTCAAGATTTTAGACTCATGTACTCTAAGGTGAACGACTTCAACTTGATTGGATATTCTAATTCAGACTTTGTTGGGGACAAGAAAAATGGAGTGTCAACTTCAGGTTATATCACGAGTCTTGGATTAGCAGTTGTCTCCTAGAGATCACACAAATAGTTAGTTCCAACAAATTCTAGAACAGAGGGAGAATATATGGAAGTTGTAGAAGAAACGAAGGAGATTGTGTGGCTCAGGGAAATACTTGAAGATTTGCAAAAGAAACAAGTGAATTATACTTCTCTTCTAGTTGACAATACTTATGTAATCAAGTTGACCAAGAATATTAGATTCCATGATTGAACTAAGCACATCAACAAAAAGTATCACCTGATTCGATATCATGTAGAGGCCAATACTATTCACTTGAGACATTGTTCCACAAATGATCAAATTGCGGACATCTTCACCAAAACGCTTGGAAGAGAGAAATTTGAAAAGTTCAGAATGATGCTTGGACTCACAAACACCCCTTCGGATTAAAGGGGGGGATGTTGGACTCGTAATCCTTTGGATTGCATTACCTATGTAAATATCATTGTAAATATGAAGAGTCGTAGGTGATAGGAAGAGTGACACAGAAGGTGAATACTAATCGTCACTCAGATTTGTATTTATAGAAATTTATATTAATACAAAGTATCGAGTGTGGAGTTATAGTTCTAATACAAAGCATCGAGTGTGGAGTTATAGTTCTACCCACACCTGGTCTAACACCTATTAATGTATGCAAATTTTTAACTTATCCTCTTTTGACTTCAATTGAAAAAGTTAAAATCATTAACAACCATATGGAAATAAGGTTAATACTCAATTTTTGGCTTCCATTTGTTGTTCATCCACTTCTTTAGTGTATATTCTACAATCCAATGGCCATTAAGGCCACATTAAAGCATCCTATAAATCTTTCTTCCTAGTATTCAGTCAATCCCTCACCCATTAACTCATCACGGATTACCAACTTCGTATTTTCCTATGTTTTTTATGCATCACTCTTTTTTCTTCATGTTGCACTCAAAGTTTTGTTTCTCTTTAGAGTTTGTGGGTAAACTTGACCCCACACCTTAGTATACTAACCCCTACAAAGACACCAAGAAGGAAGGGTCACCTTTCCCTTGATATTTTTTCTTCTCACATATATCATGCTCATTCAGTGTTTTAGGAAGAAAAATATCTATAAATTATGGAGGCTCATTGGTAATCTCAAGAAATGGGTCCTCAAAACAATAAGTGTAATCCTTGCTTCCTAGATCCACTTAATATAAACCCTCTTCCCACGATGATTTCTTTTATGGAATAGAGGGAGGTTGGGAATAATCCATGGAAGAGTTGCCATAAATGAATTCATCATGACCTAGTGATAGGGTGTAATGAACTTCATGCATGACTTTCATATGGTGATTGAAGATCTAGATCATACCTAGAAATCCCCCCTCCACTAGATAATGGAACCTCATAGGAATCCGCCTCCTAACCATAACTATCCAGGCTTCCATAACTCATCGTTGTTGCATAGGACATCATTGGTATGAAATATTATATCATCGCATCCTCACTAGACTTGATGGTAACATAGTAAGGTGTTCCAATGGTGCTAGTGAGATCTATGTCCTTGCTTAAAACTTCCACGTACCGTCTCCCTTATTTTTTGAGCCCTCATTTCCACCCCCTTCTCCTTTTAACCATAGGCTTCTACAACACTTAGACACTCATGTGGACTAGATTAACCCAATGGATAATTCCATGAATCCTCCCAGTCCTTGATCAATGCACCTAACCAACATGAACCTACCCCCCCCTATTGAACCTGGAGTTGAGTCTAATCCATGAATACATTAGAGTTCCTCACTAAACTTACCTTTCCCTACACGTCCCCCCCCCTCTCCCCCATTCATCCATCTTGTATAGATAAATGTTCTAATTACCATTGTATTTTCCAAGGAATACCTTGAGGGATTCCCCCACTTCCTCAAAATATCCATATGGAGTCATGCTCCACCATTGGCCATAATATTGTTGGTAACAATAAGGGACTCAACCTAATTTGAATGTGTGACTAATGGCCTCCTTCTTGACAACATGCCTTGGGAGGATTGTTCAATCAATTGAGCTAACCCCTGGAGCTATCTCATTCTCTTTGTAGATATCTATATTTTTTAAGGAAAACTTTGCAACATTCTATCTTCTTCCCCGTAATATTTGGATGGATGAGTGATGCCAACTACCAATCGCGAGGGTGGTTGGTAACCTCAAGGGGCTCAATTAGATTGAAACCAGTGACCTTGCCATTAACAATAAACCTTTGACAAATGGTCAACCAACTAAATTAACCCTTAAAACTTATACAAATAACAACAACAACAACAATAACAATAAACTATCATAATTTTATTTTAATACTAAATCTTTTAAACATCCCAATATCTTTTAATTTTTCCTATATTTAATAATTAAAATAATACATTATTATTACTCATTATATTAAAATGACTCTTTAAAGCATTATGTTTTATAACCTTTATTTTAAATATCTTACTTTAATCCAAGATTTTAAAATCAATGTCCCAACTTTCCTCATCATACATGGTGATTGAATGCGCTCTTTTGGCAAACAAATAGATCTCTTTGTCATAAAGTAGGCTTCAATGGTGCCATCGTTACCATGCCCTCCTCAAATCTAGGATGTTGGGGGCACAAGGAGCATGGTAAGCCAACAAGTTAACTATAACTATGTGTGAGAACCCATTTCTTAAATGTAGAAAACCTCCTTGTCAATGAAAAAAAAAATATTCTAACTGGTTTTCCAAGTTTATCATTTATAGTTGTTAATAAACAAAATAAATGATAAACAACTGAATAAGAAAATTATAATAACGCATTACTCTACCAAATAATAGAATATTACAAAATAAAATAACTTATATTAAACAAACTGAAAATTAAATTATACTAACCCATTTCCAGGTTTAACAATTGGATGGAATTTACCTAAATGAGGTTAAACAATTCATTTAGTTGAATGTTCAAATTTCTGTTATTATAAAGCTGTAGTTTAACTGTTCTAAGTGGGGGTAATATTCTTTGTTTAATTTTGTTAGAAATTTAATTAAAAATTGTTGGATCTGATAATTTGAATGGTTAATTCTCTATAAAAAAAAAATTCAACAACCTAAATCCATTTCTAAATTAAAAAATACAATTTAAAAAAAAATCATAATTTCTTACAAATTTATGTTACTGAATTAAAACTAAGAAAACCAAAACATAAAACAGTTAGAAAAATCCTATTATAACACAGCCTTAATCCCCGGCTACACAACCTGCTTTATAATTATAAATGAGCTAATGGTTCGCAATTTTACGAACAAAATGTGTTAATAGTAAACATTAACGATGTCATTCAACAAGTATACTTTGAATTAAGTCAAAAAAGATTTTGTGGAATTTATATATATGTAGTGAGCGGCAAAAAAGTAGCGTCACCGATGCAATTAATTATATCATTGGACAACACAGCAATAGCGATACAGACATTCCTGACAGAAGAATAACTGACAGTCATCCCGGACAGAAGAAAGGCCATTCTACAATTCCACGGCCGGAAATGCTTCATGTCATTTCCGAACGAGAAAGGCTACAAGCTGATCATTTCGATTCCGCAAGTATTCTTGGCATTTGGCAGTGGCCGTCTTTTCAATTCTCAAAAAGAATTCATTCGTTAAAACATCCGAACCCAACTGAGCTCTCACAAGATTCTCGAACGCCGCTCTGTAACTATTCGTTACCATCCTCCCGAAAATCTCCTCATCGCCTTTTCTCACCTCTGAAAATGGATGCAGAGGGAGCCCGCTGAACAACTTGACACTCTCCACAATCTCGAACGATTTCTCCATCTTCACTATGCTCTCCAACTCCTCAACATTTGGGCAGAAGATTGGCAGGTTGAACGAATCCATTTTCTCCTTCTCAATCATTCCCTGCACCTCTTAAATCCATCAAATTCCATATAATTATATTAACAATGACAGTGAAGTGGATTCAATAGCAGAAGAACAAGGATATCTTACCTCCTTGATAAGTTCTTCAAACGCAGCTTCCATGTAATGGGAAATGTGTCCTATTCCGGATTGCTCTTTTATGTCCACGGAATTACGACCAGCTAGACATATGAACATGTATCCTCCGGAGACCATCTCCCCTGCCCGTGCTGCTAAAAATGCAGAAAAATCTTTGCGAAATTGGGAAAGATAGGCAGCACCCACTTCATCTCTGGATATATAAACTGCCCCTCCATTCCAAGCCGGAGAGTTTCTGTCTACAACGCTCTCGGGAACCTGCAATAGCATTTTTTATTCAATTATTTTGTTGACCTCAGACAATTAAAAGGTAACAAACGACTTCAGGTAATCTGGGAAATTCCGGTATTAGAGAATATGGAAGGAGAAGATCAAATTTTATAAGAGATAGAGAAACCCAATAACAATCTCTGTCGGAAGATGAGATCATATAGAAAGAAAGTTATCACCCGCATATCTTCTGCCAAATTCGAATCTCTTCTATTTAGTAGTAAAAGAATTTAAATCATTTTTAGTCTTTTAAAATACTAAAAACTCTGTATCAATGGAGTCTCATGGCATTAATATCACCTATAAATATAAACAAACAAGATTAAAGGATGTGAAAACTGCATAACATGTTAGATAGTCGTTCAAAAATCAATTTAAAACACATTTCTGAAAATTGATCAAAATTCTTTTGATTAGATGTATATGTAGAAGGTGCCAAGAAGAAGGAAGCGGGCAAGAGAGCAGAGCATTTACCTTCGAAAGCCAGTGAAGGCTGTTAGAAGAGTGACAAAAATGGAGGCTTTTTGGTGGAAAAAGTTTCTTGTAAAACGATCCGGAGACCACTGCTGCAAAGTAAGATCTCGTCGCCGGAGGCTCAGTGAAACCCCGCTCGTTTTCATCCTTCTTGTGGGCGCGGTCTGCTAATTGTTCATGTGGAGGCAGCGAACGAAGTAGCGAGTTAAAATCATTGGAAGGAAGATCAACAAAGTAAACTTGAAATTCTGGCACCTCGATCGAATGAGAACTACACGTTGTTTGGACGGCTTGGACGATGGTGTCGACCACAAGAAGAGTGTTAATTCCCGTTGCACACCCAAAGTCTGCAATGCGGAATAGACCATCTCCTCCTTTCAGGCTGTCAAAACTCATATGTTGGGAGATCTCATGCTCCAGAATAGGCTTTATCACTTGTATCATTTTCAACTGCATATACCTCAAAAAATTAATTGAATGGGTGAATTAATCTACAATACTACGAGGAGTGGTTGAATAAAACTCTCCAGAACGGATGATTATGATTCAAGTAGAGGTATTGAATAAAAACTTGAAATGTCAAAATAGGTACCTGGCCAAATAAAGAAGCGCGAGCATAACTTGTATCTCCGTCTCCGCCCTTCATGCCAAGCACTTTCTCCAGTGATTTCACTTCTTCCATTGGATTGGATTTGATTCCATGCAAAGCACATTTAACTATTTATTTCTCTCTGAGTAGCTCGTCAGGCGAAGGAGTTCAGTTAGTAGTGCTATGCTTTATTTATAAAGGCGAAAATCGAAATAAAAGTTGAACACGACAAGTCAATACTTCAATGCGGTGTCAGAGATGGATTCATGAACACGACAACTCAATACTTCAATGCCGTGTAAGAGACGGATCCTTCTTCAGTTCATTCCCCTGCTTTTTCCATAAAGTTCTAGAAAACCACAAATTGCAGTCGACATAATGTCAAATCGACTGAAAACAGTAAGTGGAAATAAAGTTCCATGGACGGATTTAAGGTGTGGAATTACTCCACCGACCGACCGAATATCATCGGATTCCTTTGAAATATTCCGAACCCTAATTTATAAAATGCAAAGGAGTAGGTTAAGTAGGGAGTAAACAGACTTGTTTTTAGGTAAAAAAATAGGTATGAATTTCGTCAGATTTTCAAAAGTAGTTTAAGTTTGGTATGATCAAAATTTCATGTATTTCAGAAACTTAAAAGTTTTATTTCATTTTAAACCAATTTAAAATGTTGAGAAAATCAACTAGAATTTTAAAATTTTAGATTGACCAAAAATTTTAAACACCGCCTAAAGATCTGCAGGAAAATGTGAAAACACAGCTATTTAAAATGACTTGGGTATCTTATTCCATGTGAAAACACAGCTATTTAAAATAACTTGGGTATCTTATTCCATGTGAAAACACAGCTATTTAAAATAACTTGGGTATCTTTGGAATTGTTGTGATGACATTGGACCATTGGGCCATCCGTGGTACAGCCTGAGTGGGCCTAATGGTTAAGAACATGTGTTTCCTCTTAAGAGGTCACAGGTTCGTAGACTTTACCAGTCAAATCCCTGGGCGGAGGGGGGTCCCTTGTCCCACAAACAAAGGGGTCTCATACACCAATTTGGTGTGCTGGCTTGGTTGTGACCTTAAAAATAGATTATTATTATTATTATTATTCAGAAGTTTGGTGGACATGTCCCTTCATAATAAATATAATTACATTTAGTAAATATTTCTATTCATAATAAGTATAATTACATATTTATATAAGAGGATGAAAAGAAAAATTATAATCAATATAAATATAATATAAATGAAATGAATTTAAATTATAAAATAAATTTAAGTTATATATTATAATATGTATATTTTTTTATTTTAATTTATAATTTTTATTCACTTTATACTTTTATCTATATTTTTTAATAAAAAATAATATGTACATTAACATGTTATATTCATTGGGCAACTCACTCACTTGCCATTCTTAAAACTATGCACAAAACTTGAAATTGAAATAGTGGAAAGATATATATGACAAGTTGATTCTCATCCACATGTGGACAACTCATCACCAATATCTTAGAAATTATCCACACCCATCATCACCACTATCTTAGACCACGACCACATGAGTCCTCACGACCTTTTCTTTATTAAACCAATCACTTATGATAACTTGTTCTCTCAAGTCATCACGACATGTAATGTTTTGGAAATTTTCAATGATATAAGAATCCTTATATCTTATTCACCTAATGATATAAGAATCCTATATCTTATTCACCTAATAAAGATAATGATATGAGTTTGAAATCAATTCACCTAATAAAGATAATGATATGAGTTTGAAATCAATAAACCTATAAATATTGTTTTTAGATGATATGAGTGTATATTCACTTGTAATGGATTTAACCAAGTGAATAGTTGTAAGATTCACTACCCTATAAGTGTAATTAAAATGATTAATGAAGGTTAGATAAATTATTAAAAATAATGGAAATATAAAAAATATATATATATATATAAAAGAAAATATCAAGGAATGGAAAATGAAAGGTCAAGTCTGTTGGTCTTCCCATCACCCCAATGCTTTCTATTTTATTATGTACTTTCACTCTTGAAGGGTCTTCTGGCTAAGGAGGAGAGAATGCACAAAGAGCCATGAGCTACATTGTAACCAAAGGTTGTTGAAATGAAAATTGAGCAACCATTGGAAGTTGGTTTTCCCATTTGAGTTTCCAAGGTAAATACTGTGTCGAGTGGTAGTTTTAAATTGTTGTGTGGTGGTATTCTTGTGTAATTCTCCAATCCTGTGTACATTAATTATTGTTGGTTTTCTCTCTAAATGCTTAGTATAATACCATTTATCATCGCTTGCACTGTACAACTGATAAAAATGACATGACCAATACATTCTCTGCTTTAATGATCATCAATTAATAGAAAATTGGTGGTTCCAAAATCATGTATAGGATTATTGGGGTTGTGCCTTTGATATTCAATGTCGATATTGTTTGGGGAAATTCCCTACACTCTCAGTGAGTTTCCTATCATTTCAGTGAGACATTATGGTACCCACACATAATGACCTATCGACAACAATCAATTCTCTTGTTTGTTGATAGTTGTGTCCTTGGTATGACCTGTGACCTTTTAGTCAAATTGACACAACAATGTTTCTTGTAGAATTGTTCTATGTGTGATGTTTGGCATTCCATTGTCCATATGTTATAGTCCAGTTTGAATCAAATTCTATGTGTGATGTTTGGCATTCCATTGTCCATATGTTATAGTCCAATATGAATCAAATTCTATGTGCGATGTTTGGCATTCCATTGTCCATATGTTATAGTCCAATATGAAGCAAATTCGATGTGCGATGTTTGGCATTCTATTGTCCATATGTTATAGTCCAATATGAATCAAATTCTATGTGTGATGGTGAATTCATGTTGAATTCAATCCTTGTCAAATGTTTGATTAATTGCAATAGTTGAGAGTCTCAAATTGTATATTCAATTGGCCAATCAGATCAACGACCCATGAATTAGAGCTATTTTTCCTCGATTACCAATTGTGTCCCTCATATTTAGCATTACAATGATCCTTAGACTGTTAGGCATTCCCAAAATCTTGTACACGACAATCCTTGGAGTCTTGAGGTCGTTGGAAAATGTCACATTTTACCAAACAAATGTGGATGTCCTTTAGGCCTTCCCCCAAAAATGAATGTTTGATCTGTTCATATATTTTATGGAATCCAAAATGATCTATCATTGGAGATGAATGGAGTTTAGATAACATTGTTGATTTAAAAGCAGTTTGTTTGCTCAAATACAGATTCCCCCTGTAGAAAATCTCATCTTTATTCCACATAGAGCCTTGAAATACAAGGGTGCCATTTAAATTTGTAGGATTAGGCGGGCAATCTTTGGATATGTGAACCATTCCTTGTGAATCTCATTCAACCAAACTGTTATGATGAAGGAGAGTGAAAATAACAACCCTTCCTCTTTATACTTTTGAGAGAGAGCATTTGCTACCACATTCTCCTTTCCCTTCTTATAAACGATCTCATAATCATAGCCAAACATTTTGGTGACCCATTTTTTGTTTCTATGGGGATGAAACCTTTTTTCATAAGAAGTATTTTAGGCTACAATGATTATTTTTAATCTAGAAACGTTGCCCCGACAGGTAGGGACACCAAATATCCACAGCATGGAAGATAGATATCATTTTTTTTTCATAAGTGGATTTTAACAAGTGCCTCTCATAGAGTTGTTTTCTAGTAAAAGCCATCTGTCTTCCCTCTCGCATGAGGACTACTCCTATGCCTTTACATGACGCATCACATTCCAAAACAAAATTCACAGTGAAGTCTAACAAAGTAAGGACTAGGGTTTTACACATATCATTCTTCAAATCTTGGAAGGCATAATCTGCACTTCATTTCAACTGAATGCATTTGTTTTAATAAAGGTGGTGAGGGGAGAAACAAAATTTCCATAGTTCTTAATGAACTTTTAGTAGTAACCGGTGAGACCCATAAAACCTCATAAACTTTTAAGAGTCTTAAGATGCGACCAATCCTTCATTGCTTCAATTTTCTTTAGGTACACTAGTACACCATCCTTACTAACAATATGACTCAAATATTCTCTTTCAGAGACACCAAATGCACATTTAGACTTCTTGAGAAAGAGTTGATGATTAGATAGTAGTTGTAAGAATTGATCTACATGGGTGACAAGGGCATGCCAAATTTTACTGTAGATTGGGATAACATCAAAACAATATGAGGACAAAATGATGTAGAAAGGGTTGAAAGTTGTGGTTCATGAGACTTTATAAGGTAGAAGGTTCATTGTAAAGGCCAAAGGGCATCACCAAGAACTCATAGTGGCCTTCATGAATGAGAAAATCTATTTTGGGAATATTAGCCTCCTTCATGCAAATTTGGTGATCATAGCCATAATGGAGATCAAGTTTGGTGAAGAATTGAGTGTTCTTGTGTTCATCTAAGAGATCATCAATAATGGGAATGGAGAACTATCTTTGAAATTATTTTGTTGAGGGCATAAAGGTCAAGACACGTGTGCCTGCACGTGCCTTTTTTTTTTAGTACCGTGAAAACTAGTGATGAATAAGGACTTCTATTGGGGAAGATGACACTAGCAACTAGCAACTATTGAATTGACTTTTCAGTTTCATTTTTTGGGGAAAATGGGTGTCAATAAGGGAATACATTAGGAGGGAGGCTACCAAGGGTGACTAAAATATAATTATCATGCACACCATAGGAGGGTGGGAGGCCTAGGGGGTTGTCAAAAAATAATTGGTGTTTGGCCAAGACTAACTGCATGTCAGGATGGATGGTTTGAGAAGGTGTTTCAAAGGCTTGAATGACATGGAATTGGGACACAATGTCTGAATTCCATTTCTTAAGAATTTTTTCCATACAGTGTGAGATAATTATCTTTGGAGAACTAGTTGTGATTCCTTGGAAAGTGTAGTGATGCCCCTTCTACTAGAAACTCATGTATAACTCCCAGAAATCCATGGTGATGGGGCCTAATTTCCTTAACCATTCCGCACCCAAAAAAATGTCACAACCACCCATTTCAATAGCAAACACATGGTTTTTCAAAGACTAATAACCCACTTGAAGTTATAGATTTTCACAATGACCCCCACATTTCATGAAACCTCCATTAGAAAGCATGATCTAAAAGTTGTTGACAACATGGATATAATAGTGTTTCTTGGGCTACCTATGTATGAATAAATTTATGAGTGCTACCACTATAAATTAAGATAATGAATTTATTATGTTTGATGTATCCAATTAGTTTGATGGTTTGGGGAGCCGAAATACCAGTCAGGGCATACAAGGAGATTGGGGGTTCCACATCTTATTAATGAGAGGGAGGAATTATTTCAATTGGAGGAGGCATAGGTTCCTGAGGTATACTTTCAATCTCATTCTCTGAAATTTCCTCTAAAATGGCCATAAAGAGATTTTTCTCCTTACAACTATGCCAAAGAAAATATTTCTCATCACAATTGTAGCATATACCTTTAAGTTAACATGGGTTAACTTTTCGGTATTGAGGGGAGGAGAGGAAGTTGTTGGCACCCAAAGTTTTGGGTTTCGTTTTGTGCACGTGCACAAACAAAGTTGTGCACACTTATTCCATAGTTTTGTGTGCACCTAAGGAAATGCACGAGGAATGACATAGAGTGCGGGCCAGAACAAGTTTTTCCAGTTGCATTCCAATCTTAAATCATACCAAGTGCGCGTCAATCTAAGTTTTTTCAGTTGCGCTAGAAACGAAGAAGATTCTCGTCAGAATCAAGAAAGGAATCATCGAGAAATATCCCCAAATTATTAATACCAACAACATAGGAGGACGTGGAATGGATAAAAGAAGAGTTGGCCAGGAAGTTAAGATTTACATTCATACAAAAAGTCTACATGGAGTGCTAACATACACCAGAAGCATTTGAGGTAGTTTTTTCAGACAAATGAGTGGAGTAGAGCAGAAAGAGACAATGCTCCCCAACAGTGAAATCTATAAAAGGAGGCACTAATATCAGAAATAGGGTTGACTGGTTAGCTAGTTAGATATTGAGGAGAAGAGATTCATTGAGTCCTTAGTATTGAGCTCGCTCTGAGCCTGTTGTAATATCGTAATGCTTATGAATGTGTGTGTGTGTGTGTGTGTGTGTGTGTGTGTTGTATGTATGAGTTTTGAGCAAAGGAGCATTGTGCAGTATGTTGTAATTCTAAGGATTTGTATAGAGAAGATATGAAGTTATATGGCTATCATGTGTATCTATCGTGTGCAATGCACATCTCTGTTGTGAATGGAATGGCTTAAGTAATAAAGATGTGATAGTTCAAATCCATTATGTGTCTATCATGTATGAGTTGAATTTTTTTTTCTTTTTTTTTTCCTTAGAAAAATAACGTAATTTTATTCATTCGTAGAGAACCAAATTACATTCTGCAGGTGCATTAAGCATGAATCATCCTTGGAAAGGATTGAAACCCTAAAAGGGTAAAATACTAGGCTAAGGAGCCACAAATAAATGTATAACATAGGTCTCAAAGACTGCAAAACCACCAAAGAAAAAATCAGAAAAACATGGCCCCCATCACAAGAGAAAAATGTCGACATCGCAATCCCAAATAAAATCCGGTGACCGGATGAACCAAGTCAAAGCGGTATATAAATCTACAACCAAAAACTCCAGATAGAATAACATCCCAGCAACCCATGAAAAACAATCGTAAAGGAGAGGAAACAAAGTTGCATGCCTGTTATTGGATAAATCCGTAGGTGCGAACACTAACCAATCTCCCTAGATCCACTTGGATCTAGAACAAAGCAAGATAGAACATGACTCTTTCCCTAGATTTTGATCATATAATGAAATAGGAGGCAAGAAAAAATAACATACCTTATTATCGCTTCCTATGGTCTTTGTTGCTCCTGCTTCGCTCCAGTGCTCTCGTGCAGTCAAGACCAAGACAACACAAACCAACCAAAGTGAAGAAATCACAATATATTCAACGGTTAACCTATGTGTATGATCAAGGAATTACACAATAAAGTGAAAATAGCTTTATGGGAAAGAATCATATTACTGTATCATATTAAATGTGAAAGAGAGAT
>ML805009.1:17186-54520 GCA_009831015.1 Picea engelmannii | reverse complement strand
AATTAAAGAAGGCAGTGCAAGCAAGCAACAAACCAATAATTGTTTCAAATGAAGTAATTGATCTTAAGCAAGAACAAGACATGATTGTTGAATGGAAAATCAATCATAAGTTGCTTCAAGATAAGCTCATGTCGTGCAGATATCTCAAGTATATCAGCTCATTTGCAGTCGTCTTTTTGATGCTATCATTAGTAATGTTTTCTACATGGATGATAGTGGCTTCGGTAAGATGTAACAGGGTTCAAATGGCTAACAATATACTGTCAGTTGTCATGATTGTGTTACAGTTGATCTTGATGAGACAGGTGCACAGGACAGAGTTCAGAGACAGAGGACAAGCTGGGTGGCCTATCCCGAGATTTTTGACTGGTCAGTAACCTTTTGGGGACCAAAAGGTCTTTTTGTGGGGAGGTGTGATCTGAAATCGGATCTAGAAGCCTGACAGGGCTTAAAAATGCTCAAAAATGAAAGTGCTCAGAATCCGACGAAACCAACGCCATTGCGTCCATCTCGTCTTCCTGATTCCGACGGTATATTTACTTCATCAAATGGGCTTCGTATTCACAAGATATCGCGTTCTGTCCGAAAACCCAAATAGGCAAAAAAAGGGATGATTGTACAGTCCGTACAGTGCCACGTGGCATGCTGACTGTACAGGCCGTAGGACCGTACAGATGATGTGGCAACCTCTGGTGATGACACGTGGTAGGTGATGGAGTGCAGGTATGGGCAGACAGTTGGACCAATCCATGGGTGACACGTGTCACCACTGTAAAGGTGACACATGGCACAGGATGACGTCAGCAGGTGCGGTGGCATACACGTGGTAGGGCTGACAGGGCAGTGATGTGGCAGACGCATAGGCTGACAGCTGGCAGGTGATGATGTCCAGTCGGCATTTGACACTTGGCAGTTGTTGGTTGGGTGTTGAGGTGCCACGTGGCCTAGTCATGGGCTGCCACGTGGCACCCTGTGGTTGGCTAATGGTTTTGTATAAAATTTTGTGGTTTCGCCGAGGGTTGAACCCGCGACCTATTCTCTGGGCAACGGACTGGCAGGACCGGGCTAACCGCCTGGCCCATGGGTAGTTCTTAACAACTATATGAGAAAGTTTTTATTTAAATTTGTTGCAATGTTTATTCGGTGGGGAAAAGGGCCGGGGCTTAGCCCCAACCCTCGGCACTAACACATGACCGCCCCATGTAACCAGTCGGCGGGGTTTAAAACTTTCGGGTGTTGTGGATAGGGACTAGCCCCCAGATCCTGGGCGGATCCCACAGGACCGAGGCCTATCCACAAAAAGGGCGTGGTTATGGGTTAGTTGTTAGCTCGAGATCACATGCGGATCCCACGACCAGGAGCCAGCGACAGAGGGCCAGCGCATGGGCGCGTGGCCACATGGAGGCACCCAAGTGACCAGGGGCACGCATATTGGGGGCTGCGCCCTAATTTTATTCAGCAGTGGGTTTTTTTTTATATAGTTTTGGATTTTCCATTGATTTTTATGCCTATTTTAATTGATTTTCTCCATTTTTGGGAGATATTGGGCATTTTTGGAGCCCAAATTTTGGGAGGAAGTTGGGGATGGATAACCAACTTCAGATCTATATAAACCAGGCATGTTTGAGGCCATGGAGGACAGTTAAGGACATTCAGAGCAAAGTTATGCTGAAGGGAAGCCAAGCCAGAGCCATTTTTATGCAGGGAAGTTATTGAGGAGCAGACGTTGTCGGGCCATTTCTGGGAGCTCCAGATGTCCGTTTTGAGTGTCGTTTTCTTTGAAGGGTTCTTGAGATCTGGAAGAACATGACCAAATCAGTCTTGTAGCCAATTGGCACTGTTGCGATGTATTTTTGAGCTCTTGAACATAAATAAAGAAGCCTCCCCCACAGAGACAAAGGCCCGAAGACGTAGGCAAAGTTGTGCCGAACTCCGTTATCAATCTGCATGTTATGGTTTGCTGTCTATTATTTCATTTTAGATCTGCATATGTGTATATGGATTTCATAATTCCTCTTATTTCCTCATTCTTTCATTGAGTTTCTCAAATGGTTAATTAACACATGCAAAATTAAAACTCAACCATAGTCATTAAAAGATCCTACGGATCAAATGGATGATTAAAATCCCCTAGAATGGGGGGGGTTTCCAAAGACGGGGGAAAGTCAGAAAAGAGAGAGAATGGGTCCATTGAGGAGGATCCATAAATTGTTAAGATGAGGTGAGGTATGGAATGGACCCAGAAGAGTAGGGGAGAAAAAGAGTCGAGAGGTACACAAGAAGAGTTGAGATAAGATGAAGAGAAGAAGAGAGAGGTGGAAAAGAATTAGCTAGGGGTACGTGATGAGGGGTCAGGTCCAATATTTCATAATCATAACCCTTTTCCCTTTTATATATGATTTCATTTAATCATAACCCAACATTTTGGTCGTCCACTTTTTTTTTTTTGGGGGAGGATAATCGTTGCTCCAAAAAATACTTCAGACTATGGTGATATGTTTTGATCTAGAAATGACGCCCCAAAATATACGACTGCCATGTGTGCAACGCGTGGAGAATGGCCATCATTTAATTTTCATACGTAGATCTGCCTAGATTGCGGCCACTCAACGCTTTGCCAGTAAAGGCCACAGGTCGACCATCTTGTATGAGCACTACACCTAGACCAGTGCTAGAAGCATTTGATTCCACCACAAAGGTTTTGTTGAAGTCAAGAGAGACTAGCATAGGAGTAGTGCACATGGCCCTCTTTAACTCTATGAAGGCTTGCTCAATAATAAGTGTCTAATGAAATGAATTATTCCTAAGAAGGTTAGTCAATGGCTTAACGATTTTTCCATAAGGGTGGAAAAATTTCCTGTAATAGCCCGTGAGACCAAAAAAACCCCTTAGGCGCTTTAAATTCATGGGTCATGACTACTTATGCATAGCTTGTATCTTTTTGGGGTCCAATTTTACCCCTTCGTGACCCACAATATGCCCCAAGTATTCCACTTCGTTGGCTCCAAAAGAACATTTGGTCTTTTTTATGAACAATTGGTTGTCTTGCAACAAATGAAGGACTTTGTCCACATGCAAAAGGTGGCTATCCCAAGTGGGGTTGTAGATGAGGATGTCATCAAAGAAAACCAGGACAAATTGCGGAAGGTAGGGTTTCAATATTGTATTCATGAGACTTTGGAAGGTGGATGGGGCATTGAAAAGGCCAAAAGGCATGACTAAGAATTCATAATGTCCTTCATGAGTTCTAAAAACAGTCTTCGAAATATCTGCCTCCTTCATCTAGATCTGGTGATGACTAGAGTGAAGTTATAATTTGGTGAAGACACGGTCACCTTGGAGTTCATCCAATAGATCATAAATGACAGGAATGAGAAACTTATCTTTGATGGTCAGTTTATTCAAGGCACAAAAATCAGGACACATGCACCAAGTACCTTGTTTCTTTAAGATCATCACGATAGGAGAAGAATATGGGCTGGTACTAGGCAAAATTACCCTTTCATCCATTAATTCCTATACCATATTTTCAATTTCATTTTTTTGAGCAAATGGATACCTTTAGGGACGTACATTGGGGGGTTGACTGCTCAACAGAAGAGGGATGATATGATCATGCTCACCCCTGGAAGGACGTAAGTCTGTTGGAACTTCAAAGACCTTGGGGTACTTGTCTAGGATTAGTTGCAGGCTAGGAGGGACTATCGGAGAGGCTTGATCGGTGACTTGGATGGCATGCAATTGAGCAATCACACAATGTTGACCTTTCTTCAACATTGTTTCCATCATGTGAGAACTGATGATTTTAGGAGAGGCCGCTTAGATACCTCGGAGGTTATAGGTGTGAGCCTCTTGGGTGAAACTCATATATAACTCCCGATAATCCATTGTGATTGGTCCTAGAGTGAAAATCCATTCCACACCCAAAACTATATCACATCCCCCCATGGAAATAGAGAACATGTGGGTTTTCAGATGATAATCACCCATTTGGAGTTTCACATTCTCACAACGGCCCCAACACTTCATCGTACCACCATCAGCGATGATAATTTGAAAATTAGAAACAGGGAAGATGAAGCAATGGATATCCTCATCAAGCTTGCAATGAATAAAATTATGGATGCTACCACTATCAATCAACACCAAAACCAACCTATGTTTGATGTATCCCTTGATCTTCAATGTCTGTGGGGCCAAAATACGCGAGAGGGAAGGGAGAGATATGATAGGTTCCTCTGGTTCCACCGGGGAGGTAACATAATCTTCAACATGGACACTTGGTTGAGCATCCTCTAGGTCAAGAGCCTCATCTGATGGTATGTCCTCATACAAAGAGGAAGTTGATGCATCAATATGGAATAACTTTTGTTCCCTACATTTATGTCTCAGTGAATACTTTTCATCACAATAATAGCAAAGTCCTTTCTTGCGATGCTCCGCTATTTCTATTGGAGATACCTTTGGGACCTTCAAGGTTTGTGTTAGAGTTGGGTTAGCCCCAGTGCGAGGATGGTTGGGAAATGCATCCTTCAGTGTTGGATTCTGAAGGATGGTCTCTGCATCCAGTGCTAATTGGCATGCCTACAACCATGTAGTAGGATGATGCATGCTCATATGAGCCCTGATGGATTCCTTTAAGATAATGATAAAACATTCAAGGTAAAATTCATCAGATAGCCCTCAGTTCGGATAGCCAACTGTTCAAATGTTGTGATGAAGTCTTTGACTGGTCCAGTTTGGTGCAACTTAGTGAGCTTGCCCAAAAAATGTGATTCCCTATCAAAATAAGAAAAAACTTCTTTAGTGAACATGTTCCAAGTGGGTAGTCCTGGATAACATTTCTTATTCCACTGCCAACGTTCTTGATCCAAGTACAAAACCCCTACATGGATTTTGGTCTCATCATCCCGAATATCATGAAGGGAGAAGTATTGTTCCATTTGAGAAACCTACCCAGTTGGATTGGAACCATCAAATTTATGCATGTCAACTTTGGACACATTATTCCAAGAGGGTGGAGAACCCTAAGGGGAGTGGTACGAGTGAGTATACTCATAATGGGAAGACTGAGAGTCCTTGGGATTGGGCTCAACATTCTTATTTTTGAGGAGTTGCTCCAGAGCATGGGATTTCTTGTCAAGGGAAGTTTGTAAGGTGGTGTTCATGGAGGCCATTTGTTGTTCTAGGTTGGACTCCTTGTCCTCCAAGTTTTCTTGGGATTGAGAGTGAGTGGTAGGCATTGTGGAGGCTTAAGTAGCAGATGAGGTGTCGGGACGAAAATATTGGACTAAAATTGATCGGTACCCGAGTGATGAAGACAAAGAGAGAAATCCAATGGAATAGGTCTCAAATAAGATTGTCCTAGAAAGGGTTGGGTCCACCTAAAAAAAAGACTTAAAAATGAAGGGTACCACTGCGATCAGAATGAAGAGAGGAATCCAATGGATAAAGTCTCAAATAAGGGTGCATCTTGGCCCTAGACTTGACCCAATATCTCAGGGCACCAACTAAGGAGGCTAGACCGTGTCCTTAGCCATGCTAACTGACTACCCAGGTACTAGAGAGTATCTTCCCGAGTGTTGTTCTCGATGGATCTATAACAGTCAGGCGATCGATTGGTTTATCTACAAAGGGATTCAAGATATCTAGGTTGATCTGTATACATGTGTTTTCTGATGCACTACCACTCGAAGGGGTACCAACATGGGTTACAAGGGTGGCCAACAATGTGCGCTTAAGTACCACTTGTATTTCTTCCGTGTATGAATCCCCAACCATGAGTTTATGCACGAAACTATAGATCTCTATAGCTTAAAGATGCCAGAATACGTCTCTACCCTAAAAAAATTTACCCCACAAGTTCTTCCCAAGAAGGATCTCTAATACCACTTGCAGTATAACAGATGAATAATAATATGTGGAACATAAATATTTAGCAAGCAATAATAGAACAACAAGATTATAGCTAGAACAATACCAGAATAACACTAGAAAGAGCGCCATTATTAGAGATAGCAATGCTCACTTGCCTCTTCAAGGGGAAAACCTCCAACAGAGTAGAGCTCTATTACAATAATCTCAAAGACAAAAATATCCAATACCTCCTACTCTTATTTATACTAATTCTACCTTCTATGGAAACTTCTAGAGGAAGATATTTCTAGAAGCATAAACTTGTATTAGGTCTTCTTACATTGAGTTATTCTCCTTTATTTATTAGGCCTTATTAACTAATGTCGACCTTTATTACATAGAAAACACATCCTACTAGCTAATGACCCACGAAGAGGGGTTAGGATCGGATCCTAACAATTTGGCTAGCTGGGACGAGATACCTAAATTGTTAAAAATTTAATTAAAAGGTACCTAGGCAAGTGTTTCTCATCACCTAAGAACCTAAGGGGTGAGAAAGTGCCTAATGTGGACCCTAGTCATTTAATTTGTGAGATGAAAATTAAAAGGTGACTTTTTGGAGACTTAGGGAAAGTGGGTAAGTAAAGTGATTTTATCCCCACCGTTGATCTCATCTAATCTCAACCATTAGATGAGATGACCCTTGAGATTCCCTCATGAGGTTGATTAGGGTAAGAAGGGTGCACCATTCTTTGGTTGTTGTTCATTGTTGAGAGAAAGAGAAGAGAGAGGTCGAGCTTGAGATAGAGGCAACATATGCAGAGCTAGGGCACAAGTTTTAAGGCAACTAGTAGGCACAGATTTCAAGGTAGCAGACAACAAGGAAAAACAATCCGTACAATACGGATTTGAGGGGTCATACATCATTAAATGTGCACAGATTTCGAGGTAGACAACAACACAATTTTTTGAGAGTATTGAAATGCATTCCAACGTTGTCGTACAACATTTTCAGGCACAAAAATTGAGGAGGGTGCTGGGCACATTTTTCTGAGCAAGAAAAAATTTGTACAGTCCATATGGACCTACACAAAATTTGAGGGCTGTACTATCATAAATTCTGGGCACGATTTTCTAGAGTATTGGCACAATTTTCAAGGTATTTCACTACTGGGTATTTCCATACAATTTGAGCAGAAGTTTGGCATGCAAAACGAGGACACTTTGTACAACATTCATTTTTGGTACAACCGTACAATGTATGGATTTATGACATAGAAATTGAGGAGCATTTCCAGGGCTGTTCAGAAGGATTTTTGCTGAAGAAAGTCCGAGATAAGTTTGTGTAATTTATGAAGATGAATATGTTGTAAATGAAATTTCTCAGAAGCTCCTAAGTAATAAAAAATCCCTCTCTCACTGGTTTTACCCTTGTGGGTTTTTCCAGGGTCACTGTTAGACCAAAAATCTCTGTGTTAATAATTTTCTGAGTTTATGTGCTGCTGATATTTTATTTCTGCATTATAAATGATTTTCAGAATCCTCATGTTTCAATTCTGAAATTATTTTCTGTTGTGTTTAATTGGCTATTAAAATTTTGGGTTTGGGCATTAAACATTGGCTGAAAAATCAACGAGACTAAAACTGGGTTGGGGTATAAAATTTTACATGGTATCAGAGTTGAGTTGAAAGAAGCAAAGATATTTTAGCAAGTCAGAAAGTTGGGACAACAATCACTTCACAGGGCATATTTTTGAATTTTTCATTTTCAGCAGAAAGGGGTTAATGGCTACAGGTTTAAGAGTTGAGGACAAACTTGATGGGGCAACAAAATTTGGTTCTTGGAAGGAGAGGATGATCTTTCTTTTGTAAGAAAACGAGTTGTGGGACATTGTGGAAAATACCGCAACTCATCTTGTGGTGGTACCCACTGATGCTACTCTTCTTGCATCTTACACTAAGAAGAGTATCAAGGCTAAGAGGATTATTCTTGATGCCATCAAGGACCATTTGATTCCTCACTTTACGGGGAAGGAAAATGCCTATGAGATGTGGGAGTCTTTGAATAAATTGTACCAGAGTACTAATGAAAACCGAAAGATGGTCTTGAGGGAAAAACTAAAGAGGATAAAATTACGAAGGATGAAAATGTGGTCACTTACCTCACTAGATTGACACAGGTGAGAGATGAGCTTGGAGCTGTGGGGGAGGCTATAGTTGACAATGAACTTGTGATAACAACATTGAATGGAGTTTCCAAACAATGGGCTATTTTTGTGGAAGGCATTGTTTCTAGGGAGAAGCTTCCAAACTTTGAACATCTTTGGGATGACTTTGTTCAAGAGGAGACCCGGAGAGGTTATGTACATGGCAGTTCATCTATAGGTCATGAGGAGGAGAATGTGGCTCTTGCTGCCAATAGAAAGAAGAAGTTCAAAAAGGGTCCAAAGGGAGGAAACAAGCCCAAGGGTGAAGGGAAGAAAGACATGAGCAAAGTCAAGTGCTTTGCATGCCACAAGTTTGGGCACTATGTAGGTTAGTGTCCTAACAACAAGAAGAAACAAACAACAACTTTAGCAGCGGTGGAAGAGTTTTCCATCAAGTTTGACAAGGAATTTTCCTTGGTTGTGTGTCTATCCACGAGGACCACTCATTCAGATATGTGGTATATTGATAGTGGTGCCTCTCACCATATGACAGGGGTTCATGAGCACTTGACAGACCTTACACAGATTGGAGATATTGAGGTGGTGCTTGGAGATGACTAGGTGGTCAATGCAGTTGGTTGTGGGACTGTATCATTTTAGAGGAAGTCTTTGCCTCTCATGTCTTTGACAAAGGTTCTATATGTTCCGGGCTTGAAGAAGAACTTAGTGTCATTTTATTCTATTGAGGAGAGGGGATTTGAGGTCTTGTTCCGTGATGGGCAGGTGCTCCTTTACCCAAAGGGGTCTAGTATCACTTCGGCCAAAGTGATTGGGACTAGACATGAGAAGTTGTACAATATTATGTTCCAGCCAGCGAGAGCATTGATTCATACTACCAACAATAGTGACCTATGTGAGCTATGGAATAGGAGGATGGCACATTTACACCATGTGGCTTTGAGGGTACCGAGGGAGATGGTGACTGGAGTTATAGATTTCAGTTCAGAGCACCATGAGTTGTTCAAGGGGCGTGCTTTGGGAAAGTACACCAATAATTCTTTTATGAGCAGTGACAGTAGAGTAGCAGGGATTCTTGATCTTATTCATTCAGATGTATGTGGCCCGAAGTCTTCGGCATCATTGACTGGTTTTCTATACTATGTTGTATTCATTGATGAATTCTCACAAAAGTCTTGGATTTTCTTCATGAAGACCAAAGGACAGGTCTTCAGTCGGTTCCAAGAGTTCAAAGCTCTTGTGGAGAACCAAACAAGGAATAAAATCAGAGTTCTGAGGACAGACAATCGGGGTGAGTATACCTCCAAGGAGTTCATGGAAGTTTGTGCAGGAGAGGGAATTAATAGAGAGTTGATTGTTCCTTACAACCCCCAGCAGAATGGGGTTGCAGAGAGGAAGAATAGGGCCATTGTTGGGGTTGCGAGAGCCATGCTACATGATCAGGGGCTGCCACTATTTCTATGGGTTGAGGCATGCTACACTGCAATTTATCTGTAGAACATGAGTCTTCACAATGTTGTGGGGAGCATGACTCCTGAGGATGCTTTTTCTGGGAAGAAGCCTGAGGTGGGGCACTCTCTGATTTTGGGTGCATCACATATTCACATGTCCCTTCTGAGAAGAGAACAAAGCTGGAGCCCACAACAAAGAGAGGGATCTTTGTTTGGTACAATGAGAATTCAAAGGCTTTCTGTATATACCTTCCTTCCTCGAGGAAGACTGCCATGAGGAGGGATGTCAGATTTGAGAAGGACAGAGCCTTTAGGAAGTCTAGAGGGACAAAGAGGGGTGAGCAATCTTCACCTCATATTCAGGTGAGTCCACAGCAGACTACAGTGACATAGAGTTCTAGGCCACTAGTTTCAGTGACAATAGGTTCACAGGTGATAGGGCCACAAGGTTCAGGTTCGCAGGCTACTGGTCCACAGGTTTCAGGATCGAGTACTCCAGAGTCTACATCAGGATCATTGTCTTCAGGAGATGGGGTTGAGCAGGGAGAGTCCCGTCCATGAGACACTACTTCGGAGAGGAGGAAGCCCAAGTGGCTTCAGGATACTTTGAGGGAGGCACAGGGTTCAACGGGGAATCCGAGACAGGCAATGAGGGAGAGTAAACCACCCGAGAGGTTTTGCAGCTACATCGCGATGGTGAGCAGTATTCGAGAGTCTGAGCCTTCCACTTTTGAGGAGGCTACTGGTAGACAGCTTTGGAGAGATGCCATGATGGAAGAGTACAATTCCATCATGAAAAACGATGTCTGGGAAGCTGTTCCTAGACCTGAGGGGAAGTCAATGGTGACTTCCAGGTGGCTCTATAAACTCAAGCATGTTGCAGATGGCAGCATTGAGAAGTACAAAGCTCTCTTTGTGGCTTGGGGGTTTTCACAGGTTGAGGGAGTTGACTATGATGAGACCTTTGCGCTGGTGGCTAGATACACTTCGATCAGGGCAATGATATCCATTGCAGTAGAGATGGGTTGGAAGATCCACCAGATGGATGTGAAGACCACATTTCTAAATGGTCTTATACAGAAGGAGGTGTATATTGAGCAGCCATTGGGCTTTGAGGTGCATGCGAGAGAGTCTCATGTGTGTAGATTGAAGAAGGCATTGTATGGGCTGAAACAAGCTCCTAGAGCTTGGTATTCGAGGAAAGATGCTTATTTGTAGCAGTTGGGCTTTGAGAAGAGTGAGGTGGATCCCAACATATACTACATTATGGTTGGAGAGGATCCTCTCATTCTCTTTCTATATGTGAATGACATATTCACTATAGGGGCAAAGAGACTCATTAGCAGCTGCAAGGAGAGCCTTGCTTCAGAGTTCGAGATGACTGATATCAGACTAATGCATTACTTTTTGGGATTGGAGGTTTGGCAGGAGCCTAGACACATCTTCCTAGGATAGGGGAAGTATGTGTGTGACATTCTCAACATATTTCAGATGGAGGAAAGTAGGCCCATGACCACTCTTATGATTAACAATTGGAAGAAGCTTCATGCTTATGAGTCACAGTTGGTGGATTCCACTTTGTATCATCAGTTGATCGAGTCATTGATGTATTTGGTCAATACCAGGCCAGCTATTTATTTTGTTGTCAACACTCTCAGTCAGCTCATGGTGGAGCCTAGGAGAGTGCACTGGGTGGCAGCAAAACATGTGCTCATGTATCTTTGTGGTACGGTAGATTATGGTATGGACTATCAGAGAGGAGATGGAGTTCGTCTGGTTGGCTATACAGATTCAGATTGGGTAGGATGTGTCAGTGACAGGAAGAGTACTTCAGGGTGTTGTTTCAGATTGGGCTCAGCAGTTGTGTCCTGGTTCAGTCGGAAGCAAAATTCAGTGGCTTTGAGTTCTACAGAGGCTAAGTATATGGAGGCCATTCAAGCCAGTTGTGAGGCCCTTTGGCTTCACAAGTTGCTGGTGGGATTGTTCGGTGTGCAGCTGAGGCCTATCGTGATTTACTGTGATAATCAGAGTTGCATTAAAGTCTCAGAGAATCCAGTTTTTCATGACCGGTCTAAGCATATCGAGATTCGTTATCACTTCATCCGTGACTATGTTCAGAGAGGAGTTGTGGAGTTACAATACATATCTACAGAGGAGCAGATTGCAAACATACTCACCAAAGCATTGGGCAAAGGCAAGTTTGTATTTTTCAGGGACAAGCTTGGAGTGGTGAGTAACACTTTCCTCGGTAAGAGGGAGTGTTAAAAATTTAATTAAAAAGTACCTAGGCAAGTGTTTCTCATCACCTAGGCGCCTAAGGGGTGAGAAAGTGCCTAATGTGGACTCTAGTCATTTAATTTGTGAGATGCAAATTAAAAGGTGACTTTTTGGAGACCTAGGGAAAGTGGGTAAGTAAAGTGATGAGATGACCCTTGAGATTCCCTCATGAGGTTGATTAGGGTAAGGAGGGCGCACCATTTTTTGGTTGTTGTTCATTGTTGAGAGAGAAAGAGAAGAGAGAGGTCAAGCTTGAGATAGAGGCAGCATATGCAGAGCCAGGGCACAAGTTTCAAGGCAGCTAGTAGGCAGGGATGTCAAGGCAATAGACAACAAGGAAAGACAATCTGTACAGTACAGATTTGAGGGGCCATACAACATTAAATGTGCATAGATTTCAAGGTAGACATCAGCATGATTTTCTGAGAGTATTGGCACACATTCCAAGGTTGTTGTACAACATTTTCAGGCACAAAATCGAGGAGGGTATTGGGCATGTTTTTCTGAGCAAGAAAAAATCCGTACAGTCCGTACGAACTTGCACAGAATTCAAGGGTCGTACTGTCATAAATTATGGGCACGATTTTCAAGAGTATTGGCACAATTTTCAAGGTATTGCACTGCTGGGTATTTCCGTACAGTTTGAGCAGAAGTTTGGCATGCAAAACGAGGACAATCTGTACAAGATTCATTGCCGGTACATCCGTACAATGTACGAATTTATGGCACAAAAATCGAGGAGCATTTCCAAGGTTGTTCAGAAGGATTTTTGCTGAAGAAAGTCTGAGATAAGTTTGTGTAATTTATGAAGATGAATATGTTGTAAATGAAATTTCTCAAAAGCTCCTAAATAATAAAAACTCCCTCTCTCACTGGTTTTCCCCTTGTGGGTTTTTCCAGGGTCGCTGTTAGAACGAAAATCTCCGTGTTAATAATTTTCTGAGTTTATGTGCTGTTGATATTTTATTTCTGCGTTATAAACGATGTTCAAAATCCTCATGTTTCAGTTCTGAAAATTATTTTTTGTTGTGTTTAATTGGCTATTACAATTTTGGGTTTGGGCATTAAACATTGGCTGAAAAATCAACGAGAATGAAACTGGGTTGGGGTCTGAAATTTTACATAAATACCAACCATCAACCATCAAAAGAGAAATGCGGCCTACATACATTGAAATATCTAAATGAAAAGTATGATCGAAACTCTAAATAGGGTCAAGTAACCCTAATATGGGAAACACCATCAAATATCTACATAAAAACTCCAAGTATCAAATTTCAAACTCCTTAGGTAGAGAGAATCAAACACACTCAAAGTCCCTCCTTAAGTGAGACGTGGGAAGTAAACAAAAGAATACAAATGGGTCCAGATGCATGATCTAAATTAGAAATGTTGTGGCCCTTTGGGCATGTGACATTGTGGTTGAGAAGATGGAGATATAATGTCTTGTTTTACCATTCAATCAATTCAATTTGAGAAAATTCTCACCCATTGTCAATCTGCAAATTAGGTAGTGCAAGATGATCCACAATCTTTTAAGAAGGTCAATATATGGATTTGGGTGTTGCTAAAAAAATATCCCAATCAAACACACATAAACCAATGAATAATTAGAATCCTAATCTACAATAGAAGATGTCACGGGCCTAAAAAATGAAGCAAATAAAAAAAAGCATGATCTTCGATGTTAAAACTAGGTAGCAAAGCTAATAAATATGAATACGCTCACAAACATGTCCCAAGATTAGAACATCACTCTAATACCATGTTGAAATTCAATCTTTACCTCGAATCATAAATAAGCCTAAACATCATTTCCACTCTATCTGTATGTGTCTCATACAATTACAAAGCATCCAACGTCCAAGATTTATAGCAAAAACTAGAATATCATAAACCATTTCCACTCTATCTGTATGTATCTCATACAATTACAAAGCATCCAACTTCCAAGATTTATAGCAAAAACTAGAGTATCATAAACCATAGATCATCATAGCTAACCAAGGTCTAAGATTACCCTCAATGGCTACAAGTAGATGATATTGCAAGCCACTATCCCAATAAGACGTAGTAGGACACGCATAAAGAGGATAGTTTACCTAGATAACCACTTTTCTTAATAAATTAATATCAAAAGATGTAAATATACCACATTTTCATAAAAAAGACAAATGGATATAAATATACCACATTTTCATAAAAATGACAAATGTTGAAATGAAAAGCATCTACTTATTTTGTTCTCAACCAAAATCGATTCCAGTTTTTATTAAAAAAATATATTTTTAAATAATTTCAATTAAATTAAAAAAAAATAAAAAAAAATAAAAAAATAAAATTGATTAATCAAATTTTATCTATTGTGTCGGTTGCGTTTGCGTGTCTCCCTAAAGATCCTTATAAAATCGTACAGCTCCTATCAATTAATTTCAATCAAAATTTATGCTTCAAGCTTCAACACTTATGTATCCGTTTACGTGTCTAAAACATGATTCCAAGAATTTCAATTCATTGTTTGAGTTGACTATGGAATAGTGGTAAATTTTATGATTTTATTATTATTGAGTTATTTTGATATAGTTAATTTTTTTTTATTTTTGTTTTTAAGTTTATTTTATTTTCCTAAATAATTGTGTTATATAAATTTTTATTTATTAATTTATTAAAGTTTTTTTATCATATTTAGGGTTTAAATCACATTTATAAATTAGCTATTGTTGAACATTCTTTTAAATCTAAACAAGTAATCTGTTTTGACCAAATTAAAATCCTACTTTTAACACCTTATTACTCATCTTGTGTCATTAGAGAATTTCTCTAAATTGAAAAAAATCTAAATAATTTTAATTGTAATGATGAGTATAAATTTAGTCAATTCAGGAAGCCTATCATATATAGTCTTAGTCATCAAACATCATTTACCTAATTTGTTTTTAAAGAGAGAAGGAAGAAAAAAAAATTAAAATTGTAGAGAAGATAAACAAATACACAACACCCAGATTGAACCTGAAGCATTACAAAATTGGTTTTATTGGTGTCAATTTATAGGGAATTTTACAGAAGCAATAGGTCTATTTGGAAGCCTCCAGTTTCCAACCATTTCTTGAAATTTCCTGATGACTCTGCCAACTACCTCATTTAATTCAACTTCTAAATAATTTTTCACTGCCTTCTCTAATAAACATTACAATAATTAATCTATGCTTTAACACTCCCCATTAATGTTTATTAGGGTTAACATACACTTTATTAAGGGGATACTTCTTTAATTCCTATCATGCTTCTAAAATTTACAAACTTTACAATACTCAAAAGTTTAGTAAATATATCAACAATTTGATCTTCTAATCTGCAATGTTTCAACATCATATTTCCTTTTTGTGTTTTCTCACGAACATAATGATGATGGATTTCAATATGTTTGGTCCTTGTATGAAAAAATGGATTCTTTGTTAATTGTATTGTGCTTTGATTATCACAGTAAATAGTTGCAACTTCTGTTTGAGGATGATTCAATTCAACAAAAATACCTCTTAGCCATGTAGCTTCTTGTGTTGCAAGCGTTGCTCCTTTATATTCAGATTTTGTTGATGATAAAGAGATTGTAGCTTGCTTCTTGCTACTCCATGAGATTTCTCCCAAATCAAGATGAAAGATATATCCAAAAGTTGATTTTCTATCATCGGTATCTCCTTTCCAATCAGAGTTTGTATATCATGCAAATTGAACATTACCACCATATTGATATTCAAGTCTAAGCTTATAAGTTCCTTTGATGTATCTAAGTATTCTTTAGCTTCCTTCCAATGTTCAAGATGAGGATCAGACATAAATCTAGAAACCATTCCAACTACACATGCAATATCTGGTTTAGTGGATGTTAGATAAAGAAGACTTCCAACCAATCGTCTATATAGTGTGGCATTAAATTTTTCAGAAATGGAGTTGCTTCTTAACTTGGTCCCTGCATCAATTGGAGTTGGAGTTCACTTACAATTCTTCATTTTGAACTTCTTCAATAGATCAAGTGCATATTTTGGTTGTGATAGAAGAATTCTATCTTTTTCTCTCCAAACCTTGATGCCAAGAAAATAATGTAATAACCCCAAGCCTGTGATATCAAAAGCCTTCTTTACTTGCTTCTTAAAGTCATTTACCTGACTTAAATTGCTTCCTGTAATGATTAAGTCATCTACATATATGACAACCATTATAATATCACCATTGCAATTTTTGACATAAAGATCATGATCATAAGGACTTCTTTTGAATCTGGCATTCACGAAGTACTCATTAATTTTGGAGTACCATAATCTTGGAGCCTGCTTTCACCCATAGAATGATATTTTAAGCTTACTAAAAAGATGTTCTTGGCCAACTTTTATAAAACCTAGGGGTTGTTGCATTTAAACTTCTTCAAGTAAATCACCATGAAGAAAATCACTTTTTACATCCATTTGATAAATTTTCCAACCAAATTTTGCAACTAGAGAAATTACAGTGCAAATTGTAGTCATTTTAGCAACAACAGAAAATGTTTCAGTATAGTCAATACCTTTTTTTTGTGAGAATCCTTTTGCAAGCAATCTAGCCTTATGTTTCTCAATTGCTCCATCAGATGTGAACTATCCTGTATACCCATTTGCAACCAATGATATTTTTACCTTCTAGGAGAGGAGTCAACTCCCAAGTTTGATTCTTCATTAAAAATAATCATATTCATCTTTCATTGCAACATCCCATTCATGTATTCCTTGAGCTTATTCAAATACCCATGGATCATCAACATGCATCACTCTAGTCATAAGAGTATAGTTCACATAATGTTGTATTGGACCTTCTTGATAAATATCTTGAAGACTCCTTGTTTTTGTGGAAGAATCATCTTTGTATATGGAGTTGATCTTCCCTTGGAGACAAGTGCATGAATTTCATCATTATATGACTCCCTTTCCTTTGCTAAGCATTGTTCTTCCTGCAATAACTTGGCAGTAAGATTAGCTACAGAAATAGTGGGAATTTTATCAGTTGTGTGAAGCCCTCTAATAAAAGGCTAATAAAAACTAGAAAGGTTGTCAAAGATGATATGGAAAAACTCCTTTTCTTCCAATGTTTTCCCAAAAATCTCTCATTCATTACACATATCTTTCAACCTGGTTATATGAGGTGCAATTTCTTGATTATTAGACAACTTCAAATTATGTAAATCACTAATAATATTTAAGATCAATGATTCACTTGTATTATGATACAATTGCTAAGTACCTTCCATATTTCAATGCCTTTTCTTAAATTTTTAATTTCTGCAAATACTTCATCAAACACACAAATTTTAATATATGCACCAACTTCCTTATTTCCTTGATCCCATTTTTCAAGAGATTTTTGTTCATTAGGAAGGACCTCTTTCCCACTAACCAAATCATATTGCTTCCTCATTGTTAAAAGTGGATCTATTTTATGCACCCAGTCATTATAATTTTTCCGATTTAACTTAATTTGTGGAATTATACCCATGTTAATGGCCATTTTATCAATGAGAAATTAAAAATTACTCCCACTCATAGAATAAATGAAAATCATCCCTTCTTCACACACAATAGCACAAAAAATAACACCACCTACTCTTCTTTTAAATCCTTATTATTATTATTTTTATATAAAAAACAAAGAGCAATTTATTCCTTTTAATAAATAGAGAACACCAATTTCTTCATTTTAAAAAAGAGCACTCCTAGAACCGAATGGTTAACAAAAAACAGAGAACACTCCCATAACTGAATGTTAACAAAAAACAAAAAAACACTCCCATAACAGAATGGTTAACAAAAAACTTCATCAATTTTTTTTTTTTGATTTGAGCATGAAAAATAAATAAATCTCACCGTTCTTCTGGCAACTTCCTCACCCCTACGCTGCCTCCTTCACCGGTCATTTGAGCCTCACGTTTTTTTTTTTTCTCTCTCTCTGTTGGCTTCTGCATTCACGAGGGCTCTTCTTTGCATCTGTGCTGCTAGCACAACAAACTCATCGCCACAGACAACAGTCATATCATGAATTGGATAACAATTTGAGCCCTCCACGATTATCTACTAGGCAGGAAACACTTACTTCATACATCAAACAATAGACAACGATATGATCTTCAGGAAATAAACTCTATCGACGGACAACCCAACATCAACACAATTGTGATACCATGAAGAGAGAAGGAAGAAAAACGAAATTAAAATTGCAGAGAAAAGAAACAAATACATAACACTCATATTGAACCTGAAGCAATACATAATCGGTTCTATTGCTGTCAATTTATAGGGAATTTTACACAAGCAACACGTCTATCTGGAATCCTCCAGAGCTTCTAGATATTTCCTTAAATTTCCTGATATTTTCTGCAATCGGCGCCGTCATTTAATTCAGCTTCTAGGTAATTTTTCACCGCCTTCTCTAAAAAAAACATTACAATAATTAATCTTTGTTTCAACAATTTTATTCATCTTTTGACTTTCCCTTTGCCCCCATTTCCTTTTCATCTCCCTTATCCTCTTATCTATGATCTTATAACTCATGTCTCATTAATTTTCTAATTTATGCTTCCTCCTTCCTCTTATTTACTCGACTCCCAACTACCTCATTTAATTCAACTTTTAGGTAATTTTTCACCGCCTTCTCTAAAAAACATTACAACAGTTAATCTTTGTTTCAACAATTTTATTCATCTTTTGGCTTTCCCTTTGCCCCCATTTCCTTTTCATCTCCCTTATCCTCTTATCTATGATCTTATAACTCATGTCTCATTAATTTTCTAATTTATGCTTTCTCCTTCCTCTTATTTACTCATAAATTTTCAATGACTATTTTTTGTCCACTCTAACAAAATTGCTTCAATAGTGGCACACAATTTATATCCAAAAATCTCAAATAACTCTTATACTATTAAATATTATTTTATTATAAAATATAGAGTTCATCCTTAATATTTGGTAAGTAGTTAAATACTTAAACCTTGAACTAACACTTGAGTTTAAAAAGTAAAAGGTTTTTTGAGCCTTAGATAATTGGTTTAAAAAATGATGTCCTATATGCCCTCAAACTATACCCTCAAACTATAGCACACCTCTACCCCTATCTCCTCCCATAAAAAACATATGGATAACTCTAAAGGTTATTCCACACATCTACTACTTACATAGTATATGACATATGTTGGAGTATTTTCAAATGTCCATGAACAATTCTACATTCTTTATTGTAAACTTAAAAGATTTAAAAACCTCTCAAACACGTTATATCAAACACCTTATATCTCATAAAAGGGTTTAAATGTACACTTCTACCCTCTCACAACATCCACAACAATAGCCAAAGGTCTCTTTACACTTCCACATAAAAGACTAAAATCTATCTCTTAATTTTGAACATAATTGTTTCACCTTCCAATTAAATACTAAATAAAACCAACAATACAAAATAATTATAAATATCTTATAAATCAATTATATACCAAATTTGAAAAAATTAAAAACAAATCTCAAATAACTTAGAAAAATACATATCAACATAACATTATCTACAAACGCATGTCATAGAAAGGAAAAATCATACAACAGAATTTTTCCAGAATTTTACTGGAATGCAGAAAAATGATTCGCAAAATGGACACTTTTACTTTTTTAAATTTCATTTTCGAATTGCTAATGTTTCTCATATCACAGATTTTCAAATTGCTAAGGTTGCTCATAACATGAGTGGGCTTCACTGATGATTAGATGTGTCTCATAACATGACTGAGCTTCACTTATGATTAGATTTGTCTTTCCCATCCATAACATGAAAATCCATTTTCTTTTAAGTAAAACAAAACAAAAAAAAAACAAACAATGTCAAAATACTTTCCTCGTAGGAAAACCAAGTGCTGAAATATCCTAAAACTACTACCCAAATCTTTAAATCGTCAATTTATTTTGAGGCTGAAGTTATATAACTCCAAAAAAGCATGCCCTAGATCTATTAGAAGCCAAATTCTCATATGACATCAGTCCGACTCACGGGGAAGAATTAAAATAGAGGTAATTACCTGCTTCTGGACCAGAAATGTTTCTGCATAATAATGCATAAACAATACAATCCCGCAACCAGAAATGCTTCATGTCATTTTCGAACTAGAAAGGCTACAAGCTGATCACCTCGATGGCGCAGATATTCCTGGCATYKGGCAGTTGCCATCTTTTCAATCCTCAAATAAAATTCATTCGTTAACACATCTGAATCCAACTGAGCTCTCRCAAGATTCTCGAACGCTGCCCTGTAACTATTCGTTACCATCCTCCCGAACATCTCCTCATCGCCTTTWCTCACCTCTGAAATTGGATGCAAAGGGAGCCCGCTGAACAACTTGACACTCTCCACAATCTCAAACGATGTCTCCGTCTTCACTATGCTCTCAAACTCCTCAACATTWGGGCAGAAGAGTGGCAGGTTGAACGAGTCCACTTTCTCCTTCTCAATCACTCCCTGCACCTCTTAAAATCCATCAAAACCCATATAATTATATTAACATTGACAGTGAAGTGGATTCAATAGCAGAAGAACAAGAATAAATATTACCTCCTTGATAAGCTCTTCAAACGCAGCTTCCATGTAATGAGAAATGTGTCCTATTGCGCCTTGCTCTTTTAAGTCCGCAGATTTACGAGCCGTTAGAGATACGAACATGCATCCTCCTGGTACCATCTCCTCTGCCCGCGCTGCGAGAAATGCGGAAAAATCTTTGCGAAATTGGGAGAGATAGGCAGCACCCACTTCATCTCTGGATATATAAATTACTCCTCCATTCCAAGCTGGAGAATTTCTGTCTACAACGCTATCTGGAACCTGCAATATAATTTTTATTCAATAATTATGTTGCCCTTTAGCAAATGAAGGTACCAAACGACTTCAGTGATGGAGGTATTAGCAAATACCCAAGGAGAAAGATCAAATTTTATAAGCTCTGGTAAGGAAAAGCATAGCGTAGGGCCCTGCCATTTACTCTCCTCAAAGAGCATAATGAAGGGTTTTTTTATCCTTTTCCAGGGGAGAGTGAGGTACGCGAAATAAAAAATTGTTTGATTATATCTGCATGCTTTTCTTTCATATGCAAGGTGCTAGACGAGGAACCTGGCAAGAGAGCAAGAACATTTACCTGCGAAAGCCAGTGAAGGCTGCTACAAGTGTGACAAAAATGGAGGCTTTTCGGTGGAAAAAGTCTCTTGTAAAACGTTCCGGAGACCACTGCTGCAAAGTAAGATCTCGTAGCTGGAGGCTGAGAGAAACAACTCTCGTCTTCATCCTCCTTGTGGGTGCGGTCTGCTAATCGTTCATGTGGAGGCAGCGAGCGAAGGAGCGAGTTAAAATCATTGGAAGGAAGATCAGCAAAGTAAACCTGAAATTCTGGCACCTCGATAGAATGAGAAGTACAAGTTGTTTGGACGGCTCGGACGATGGTGTCGGCCACAAGAAGAGTGTTTGTTCCCGTTGCACACCCTAAATCGGCAATGCGAAAGACACCATCTCCTCCTTTCAGGTTGTCAGAGCTCATATATTGGGAGATTTCACGCTCCAGAAGAGGCTTGATCACTTGTATCGTTCTCAACTGCATACATCTCAAAAATTAATAAAATGGATGAAACAAATTACAATACAATATCATTGGGAAGGGATCGATCAAAAAGGCCCAAACACATTACAATCCAATTTCATTGGGAATGTATTGAAGTGAGGTTAGATCAAATTTGGACTTGTGATCCGGAAAGCCCATTATCAACTGATTAAATTAGCCCTGAAATTATTGAAATAGAAGATCCTGGCCAGACAAAGAGGTAATTAGGTAATTAATGAAAATAGGTACCTGGACAGATAAAGAAACGCGAGCATAGCTGGTATCTCCGTCTCCGCCATTCATGGCGAGCACATTCTCGAGTGATTTCACTGTCTCCATTGGATTGGATTTCATGCAGAGGACATTCAAATATTTACTTCACTCTTTGGGCAGCTAGTTAGGCGGCGGAGTTGTGATAGTATGAAACATGATGTAATGTACTGGTTTGGTTTGTTTATTTATAACGGCGAGAATCAAAATAAAATTTGAACACGGCTCAATGCCGTGTGAGGATGAATCATGGGATTGGGTCATGAAACTAGAAATTGCAACTCGACATAATGTGAAATCGACCGGGATGGGAGTACGGTGACGAAATAAGGGCCAAATATGAACGACAGATTTGAAACCTTTCCCATCATGGGATTGGGTCACATAAGTGTGGTTAATTCTCTAGTTAGGTTTAGGTGAAGACATGGTTTTGTTTTAATTTATGATGTGTGTAAATTTATTTTAATTTTAGATTTATTATATATATATATATATATATATATATATTTTTTTTTTTAAATATTTTAGTTTTAATGATTTTATAATTAAAATTTATTTATTTTAATTTATAAATTTTATTTAAATTATATATTCCATTCTCATTAAATTGTAAAGCATATTATGAAAACACAATTTTATTTTACTCTCTAATGTAATGTTGAAGTTAATTTATAATAAATATAAATTTAATTTAATTTTAAATATTAAATATTAATAAAATAAAAAATATGAAAGGTAGCTTTAAATTGAACAGTTTACCTTTATATAAAAGATAAAAAATACAATTGAGAGTTTTCTCAAATATCCTTTTATTTTACATATATGGAGATAAAAACAAGATATCAGATAACCTTTCTAAAAATGGATTTTAGATATATGGAGATAAAAACAAGATATCAGATAACCTTTCTAAAAATGGATTGGGATTGAAGCACGGTGCTTGGATTATAGATCCATCCTTCAGAGCAGGAAATCACATGATTTTACTCATAAAATTTGGTCATAATGATATACTTTCCTATAGTGGATTGTTTAAAGTTTTTTTTTTAAATATTTTTTTAATGATGTAATTGTTTATGTACTTTTCTCATAAGTAACAATCTTAATTTTGATGATATGGTTCTTTGAAATTATTAAAAAAAAGGTAAGAAAAGATATTGTTCTAAATGGTTGTTAAGAATTTGTTTGAATGTCAAGAGCATATGATTACTTGAAATTATTAAAAAAAATAAAATAAGAAGAAATATTGTTTTAAATGGTTGTTGAGATTTTGTTTAAATGTAAAGCGGTATAACCATAATAATAAGAGAATAAGAAGAGATATTGTTTTAAATGGATGTTGAGATTTTGTTTAAATGTCAAGACGTATGGTTATGTAATTTTTTTAATAAATATAATTATATTTTTTTAATATTTTTTTTTTAAATTTTTTATATTGTAATAGTTTTTATTTTATTTTATTTTAAAATTTTAACATTTTTTATTTTAATTTATAAATTTTATTTAAGTTATACATCTCATTCATATAAAGTTAAAATATATTTTTCTATTTTTTATACAAATAAAATAAAATAAATAATTTTAAATGTTACAATGTTGATATTTACCAAAAAAGATTGATTGATAATATATTGATTGACATTCATCACTTGAATTGTTGTCAATTCTCAAGTTGCGTGCATGTCTCATGTTAGAACATAAATGATATTTTCGAAATAAAAATCAATTTTTCCAATTCCTTTTTGTTTTGTCATTTTCAAAATAAACTTTTAAACTTTAGGAATATCATTTATTAGACTAAAATATTTTTCGTTACATCTTGACAGGGCGGATCAAGTACCAACCATTAGAATTTGGCAGTCATCTAGATCGATGGCTCTCACAACTTCAAAATGTTAGAATTGCAAAATGTTTAAACAACAAAGAAATACAAAGTTTACTTCGAGACTTCGTGATTCGAGAGTTCAAGCTCAAAATGTTTAAAGCGTTAAAAATACCGAAGTTGTGAAGCTTCGGAGTCCCGAAATTCTGATTTTCCACAAAATATATTTTATTCGGCTTATGTGTCCTATACTACCTGGCACTCGTCACACATGGTGACACATGGCACTCAGTTTGGAAACCCTTGGTCACATAATTCTCACGATTTCGGGTGACAAGTGTCACTCGGATTTTCATGACACGTCATCAAAAGTGACGTCATCCTGCCACATCACTCCAGGAGATTGTCCTTCGGAAGACCAAATCGAGAACAAATTCAAACAGTTCCAGAGCACCGAAGTGTCAGAATGACTGAAATTATTAAGCGCCAAAGATTAATGGGTAAAACATGTTTTAGTAGGCGTAATTAATGGTAATTAATCACTTCGTGAGTTCGGCCTTCGGGACAACTCTATGCACCTCTCATGCAAACTCATGAAGCCCCGGAGTTCCGGAGTCCCTGAGTTCCAAAGCACTTAAAGTTAAAGTGACAACAAAATGTGATCAATTAAAATGAAACGATTAATTAAAGGATGGTTAATTGCTCTGTGAATTTAGCCTTCATGAGATATCTATCATTCCTCATCCAAAACTCCTAAATGTTGAAGCATTGAAATAACTTATCCTCATTAATCACAATCATTAAAGGTGTATTTAATGTGGTTAAATTAAAATATTTGAAAATCTTACGACCGTCAGGTAATAAATTTGATAGATTTGGCATGATTACCCTGTCATTGGATTAAATGTAAAGATAATTAGTGTTTAGTGTTTTTATTTAAATAAAAACATTTTAAACTTCATATCATTTTTCCATTCACATTTAAAACTTTCGCATTCAATAGTTTGGACTCATAGATTTTTACTTCTCGCAGGAGGGCTAACATTGGAAAACTGAAAATTATGACACCACGTAAAGCAGGATCCATTTGCAGAGGAGTCGAACCCAAATTCAGAAATTCTTTCAGATACTAACACTCGCTTGACAGAAATCATTAAATCATGGAAGCATGTTTATGAAATCTTGGAGCAGGAAAATTCCCTCTATTCTGATGATTCAAGTAGAGAAGGAGATGAGTCAACCAAAAACAAGTTAAGATAGGTGGCTAAGTCAGAACTTCACAAATTTGCAATGCAACTGAATCTAATGCCATATAATGAAATGATAAGTTGGGCCTTAGAGCATGTTGATATTTCGACCATAACCATTTATAGTCATCAGAAGACGATTGTCGGCTCATTCTCACCCGAGGACATTCAAGTAATGTATAAATTAACTTCCAACCCCAAATACACTTACAATGCATCATTTATAATGAACTTTGAGGATGATTGATCCAGGTGGATGTTGGTGGCCACCCACCTATTCCAACTGGCTCCACGTGACAGTTTTTAGTTCAGTACGTTCTTCTGTACTTCTTTGTAATTGTGAGATCTACACTTCCAGGGATGTATGAAGCTCTACACATCTTCCAGGTGGATATTGGTGGCCTCCCACCTAATCCAACTGAATTATTTTGTATGTTTTCATGTCAGCTCATCTTGTTGTACTTCCAGGGCCATTTTGGGGCCCTAAACAATGTCTTTTTGGCTCGCCACATTCAAATTGTAGGCGAAGTCAGAGTTTGATAGCGTACTGTGTAGTTCTCTAAAGGACATTTCCAATGGGTTATCACGTGCCTAAAATGGAGGTTATATGCAAAAGTTACGACTCTGGGAAGTTGAGGTACCAACTTACCCATAAGGGCCCACATAACTTTTGGCATTTCATCTCCTAGGGTTAGGTTTTTGGATGTCTAGGGTTTTGGACTTCATGAGTAATATTAAAAATGTCGTTGGAGCCTCATTGTAATCATTCTTCTGAGATAGATGTGCATAGTAGCCACATCGTTTCTCAGAGATAGCTACCACCATTCGAGAAAGTGTTTTGGTTCTCTTGTTTTACAGTTTCATCCTATTTCATTTATTCAATAGAAGATATTGTTCACTGGATATCTGTGTTTATTGTACTCATTCTGTTAATCAGTTTGTTTCGCTCGTAAATCTTGATCAGTGTTATCAGAGCGGTCTGCTCTTCATTTATTTTTCTTCATGCATGTCCTCGACAAGATTTGGGTACAAGAAGTTGGGACTTGAACCTGTTATCACACTAAGTTGCCTTGGGTCTTTAGTTTGATTAATACTTTTTTAAGCCTTATATTTTAATTTTTTGATTCTCATCCTATTAAAGTTTGATGTTAGGTTCATCTTAGAAGATTAAAGTTTTGAGTCATAGTTCTTGTTTGGTCCTCAATTTGGTTTATGGTTCTAGAACCTCTCTAGCTCATGACTCATTTTTGTTCCTCATCATGACTTGTACCTGAATCGACTCCTCCCATTGCTTAAATGATGTGACTCCTCTTTCTCTTCACTCATGACCTAGTAAGCATGACTCGTTGTACTCACATACTTGTCCAATCATTTTTGATTTGGAAGCATTGCCTACTCATCAGGCAGTTCCATAGTGCTTTTCACGTTTATCATCCATCCACTCCAAGTCATGATTGCCACGACTGAGACCGTGTCCCTTATTTTCAGTGCCAAAAGTTGGTTAATGTGCCTTCAAAAGATCTTGCATTTATGATCCTTGGTAATAGTTTCTTAATTTTGAAAAGTTTAACAGTGTTGTGCTGCGTAAGTTTGCCAATTCTGATCAAGCGACCACATGTCAACTAAATCTGATGCTGTGAGAGATTCCAAGGATGAAGTTTCCTCAATTTCATCCTATGATCACGCTAAAGACCTCAACAAGTGTCGACTTTACAGGTATCCTGTGCAGCCTCCTTTGCATATTAATTTTCTCAGGGAATTTGTGCTTGGGTTTTTGGTTTGTTAAGCCTACAGGGTAGTAAGGAAGCCATATTTTCATACCTGAAAACGTCCTTGCCCGTGTCCATGGTATGATTACTGTCATTTTCTTTAACCATTGAAGTTGCAGGCCTGTAATAGATTATCCTCTGTGTATGCATTGCGTTACCCAGAGGTGCTGCTCAAAACCTCTCTGTTTTCCTTGCTCCCTTTCATCATGTACAAAGAGCCATTCTGGATTACCCCTTCATAGTCTACGCTCTAAAAAGCTTGTACAAGTCTAAAGGTCTATTTCCCATAGTCAAGCTCGGCTTTCTAAGAACTATCAATTTTAAGGGCCATCTTTGTACATTTGAAACCTCAATTGAAGCTTTCTGGTCATTAACATCCCTTAAGCCTCCCAAGAACCCTCATTTTTTAGTCATGGAGACCCCTCAGTCGAAGAAAGCACACAAAGGTGGAAAGATAGTTAGGACATAACCTCTGGACATGTGCCTTTTTGACACAAAGCCCATGGCAAGGGAGATATTTCAAAGAGAAGGATGCCTCTCTTTCTGCCAGAACATGCAGAGAGGCCATCCAGAGGTAGCAAAATAGTTTGCATTAAATTTTGATGGAAAGAAAACCAGATTTGGGGATTTGGAATTTGAGGTAACTGAAACCTCCATCTCAGTTGCAACAGGGATTCCCATTTCAGGTGAAAAGTGGTTCAAGGCCATGGTTTAGAGTTCACCCTTTGTTAAAGATCTCTTCAAGCCTGACTATCGAGCCAATGAGTTGTCTAAGAGTATGCCAAGGAATCAACTGATCGAGCAGTTTGATAGAATTTTGAAGATCATACAGAGATATTTTACTTGTGAAGGGAGATTTAACACCTTGTATCATTACCAAATAAGGTTGTTGTTACATTTTACTTGTAAGATTGAGATGAATGTTCCTTATTACCTATTGAGAAGTATAGGTAAAATGTCAGATAGGGTGCAAGCCAAATCTAAGGATGTGGATTATAGCCTTTTCCACTCTAGATTGATCAGAATGTTAGTCTCTGAAGAGTTGGGAAAGAAAGAGATTTCATGGGAGAATTTTGTGGTTACTTCTGACTTCAAGCTAGACCCAACACCTACTCCCCAATCATAGATTGCAGTTCCTTCAGCATCCACCAGTACTAAATCAGGTATCAATAAGAAGAGAAAGGGCAGAGCCCCTGTTTCAGAAATCAACAAGCAGGTCATGGAAGCTGAGGAGGAGACTTGTCCTTCTCCACATAGAGATTTCTCACCCCCACCTCCACCAAGGTTAGAAGAAGTTCCTTCCTCTACCAAGTTGACACCTAAGAGAGGAAATAAGCTTCTCTTTCCCTCTTCCCCTCCAGCAGTCGAAATCAAGGGTAAAAGACCTTTCACTAGGTCATCAATTCCTAAGGAGGTTTTCAAAGAGCAGTCTTTACCAGAAACCCCTATGCATAAGGAGAAAGGGAAAAACATTCAAAATCTTATGGATGAGAAATCAGAAACCCTTATTCAGAGAAAGAAGGGTAAAGGTACCAAAAGACCTTTGGAGAGGAAAGATGAAGTCTTTGTGAAAGATTTTGAAGAGCCTGTGAAGAACAAAGGAGAAGTTGTTGAGCAAGCGAAGAAGCATAAAGGAAAGGGTTTTGAGAAGGTTGATGAAACACACAAGAAAATTCTTGTACAGAGGGAAGAAGAGGACGAGAAGAAGCCTGCTGAGACTGTGCATGTCTCTACTCCCCCTGGTGATCAGACCTTCAAGAGACTTATTAGACAACTTAAGGAGTCAAGAAAAGAAGTGGCTAAATTGAAAAAGGAAGCCATGTCTGAAAGAGACAAGATGACAGAGCTTATGGATGGCTACAATCATACCCTTGACTTGGAAAGATTTGCAACAAGGAGGAATCAACCCCTACATAGACATCTCTAGAGCCTCTACAGGCATAACAGAGGTTTCCAGGCTCAGAACAGGAAGCTAAAGGCAGAACTGAAGCATTTCCAAGATGAGGTAGCCCAAAGGAATTTACAGGTGTTGGTTGAGGCTGCCATTGAAGAGGACAAACCAGCAGCTAAGGAGAGCACAAATACATTGAAGAAGCCTACCAGTGCTAAGAAGAAGAAGTCTGTTGAGTCAATTGAAGATACTCTTTCTACTAGAAAGAGTGTGAGGCTAAGTGTCAAGATGACAAATAGTTGGTAAGGGGTAAGCTCCATTTTTTGGGATTGTTCCTTTTTGGGAGGGTTAAATAATATGCAAATACTATCTTTGCGATCTATACAGGCTTCTAGGTGTTTAGCTATATGGATTTTGATTTTTTGCTAAGTGCTAGCTTCACTCAGTGGTAAAAGCACTACCTATGGCATAGTCAAGGCACCTAAGTAAAATGGTTTTGTCATCAATGGAAGGACATAATCTGCTCTGCACTTATTCAAGATTCAAAGACGTTGCATTTTGGCATTGCTACCCAAACCTGTATGCAAATGCAACGTAAGTGGAGTTGCGTAAAATCACTGCGTAATATTCCACAGAGCGCAGAATTGGTATATATATGCAACACAAAGGTGCTACCTACAGGCGCTACGTAATATTTGGCAGGGAGCAGGTTTACACACAGGCACAACACAGGGGTGCTACCTACAGGCTCTACCTTTTATTTCAACAGAAGATAAATGATGGTGCATATATGCAGCACAGGGGCACTACCTTCTCTCCTTGTTCCGTTTTAGGGTGCGCTATCCAGAGTTACTACTCAAGGAAGTTGCCAGCAAACACCAAGAATCTAGGAGGACTAGGCCAACAGCCTTGGATAAGTTGATGATGGAGAAAATTACAGAAGTAGCAGCTGGCATGCCGAGGACAACTACAGGCTCCAAAAGGACACATGGAAAAACATGAGCTGAGCAACAAAAGAGGATCAAATCAGTTAGAAGCATGACTCGATTAGTCACCAACATTTTCCTGTTTTATAGCATAGGTTGTTTTCTTAGTTGTTAGAAAAAAAAATGTTTAATAGATTTTCAAGGGAAGGAGGCCAGCTCGTACCTCCAGCTGTTGCCTCCCTTTTTGTTATAAATAGATAGATCAATTGCTTTAGTAGGTTTGGATGGTTGAGAAAGTATCCCTTTATTTTGTAATATTTTGATGAAGTGACTATGATCTAGTGATGTACTAGACTTAAGACTTTTTTGGCTAATATAAATCAGCTTCCTTTATAGTCTATTTGCTTCAGTTGCTAAATGTTCATATTTTGAAGGATTCACATGAATTATTGTGGTGATGTGATGGTGGATGTTTGATCATTATATTATCATGATGTTTATTTAGCTTTCTTAGTTTCTGATGTCAAGAAGATCTTGTGATTAGAAACTTTCTTCCTTAGACTTTTGTAGACCTAATGTTTGCAACAGTCTCTACACTCCTCTCACTCAAGTATTCCCTCTATTCATACTTACTCCCAAACTAATGGTAGAATTTAGCCAAGACCTTAATTACTGGTGCATGCTAGCCATGTTGTCTGAGTTAGAATATTACCATTTGAATCCTTTCCATTTGACCTGTTAAAACACTCTATCATTCACATATAACTTGATGGGTATTGGGATTGCCTTCCATGCAATCTGAAGGTGATTCCTAGTGCTAACAAAACCAATCGAGCAGTTGAAATATCGATCGCACTGAGCCCGACAACAACCAATGGGGGATGAAAATTAAGATGATGGAGCAGGAGATCCTTTTAAAATGTTTCTTGAGGAATCCCTCGTGCGAAAAATGAACAAAATGATGGAAAACTTTGCGTATATCCTTCGGGGCTGCCCAAAGGAGAAGCATCTTCATCAAGTGGCCATGCAACCCCCTTCAAGGTACATGTAAATTTTGATATTACATTATTTGAAGGACTGATATATGCGGATGCTGTAGATAAATGGTTGAATCTTTTTGAAGCGTGTTTTTCGGTCCACAATTTTTCCGATAGGAAAAAGATTACTTTTGCACTCCACAAGGTCATCCCCCATGTTAAGTGCTGGTGGGATACTTACTCAGAGAAAAGGGCCATAGAGGAAACTGCAATATTTTTGGTTGCCCCTACATGGGATTCCTTCCAGGATTCCATTAAAGAACAATACTACCCCGTTGGAAGATACGAGGACCAATACACCAGATGGACCACTCTGCGTCAAGAAAGGGATTAGACAGTACCATATTTCACCAATATTTTCCATACCTTGCACACCAAATTGGGTATCAAAGACTCTGAGAAAAATTTTATGCTCAAATATCGTGATTGTTTGCATTGATACATTTAAATAGAAATGGATTTTCTGGACATTGCCTCATTGGGTACGACTTATAGACATGCTGTCAAGATTGAGCAGAAATTCAAGCAGAAGAGGTGAGAGTTTGGATATGCAAACTCCTCACAGCCGAAGTAGGGAAAAGGCAACCCCAACCCACATAGAAAGGAATAGAGAAAAGATGGCCACTCTCAAGACAACCAGTCCAAGCTGCAACACAAGAAGGGAAATGAAAAGACGAAGAAGGATACGAGAAAATGGTGTGAATACCATAAAATCTCTTGGCACAACACTGAAGAATGTCGCTCCAAGAAGTCACTCATGGTCGAGCTAAAGGCGTCTGAGTCTGAGGCTGATTCCGACTCTGAATCAAATCCAAAAGGAGGGAAGCAGATTATCGATGTTGAACCCAGTGCCACTGTCACTACCACCAAAGTCCAACCAAGCAAACTAGAAGAACCAGGGGAAGGGAAACACCTCTTTCACTCACAGATGTGGGAAAAGGGGGCTCTGATCCATTTCATTGTCGATAGAGGCAGTTAGAAGAACCTGATATCAACAGAGGTCATCAAGCGATTGGACCTGCCGATGACACCGCACCCACAACCCTACACCATCGACTGGCTTCGACAAGGAAGAGATATCTGTGTCAGCCAACAATGTCATTTACCCTACGACATCAAGCCTTTCAAAGATGAGGTATTGTGTGATATTTCTCCCCTTGAAGTTTGTGATGTTCTTTTAGGACAACCATCTTTTTGGAAGCGTCAGGTTGTGTATGAGTCTAGACCCCACATTTTTATTATTACTTTGGGCAGACAATTGTACAGGATAGCAGAGGTAGCATCGCCTACCGCTATTTCTTTAATCTTTGTTAAGCAATGAAGTAAGGCCATTTCACAGACTGGGAAGTTCATCTTCTTTGTGATCCATGCTCACAGTAAGCAGAAGGTCACCGCCACATACATGGCCTCTACACAGAAACTTTCTTTGCAGTAGAAGCAAGTGGACAGGATCGTAGAAGAGTACAGAGACATCTTCTCCTCACCCACCAGGGTACCGACGCACTACCAAGTCAAACACATAATTGATCTAACCCCCAATGCACATCTGCCTAATGTACCGGTCTATCCTCACTCGCTAATGAAAAATGAAGAAATCAAGAATCAAATCCAAGAGATTCTTTAAAAGGGACACATCAGACCTAGCTCCTCCCCTTACAGAAACTCGATTGTACTGGTGCAGAAGAAGGATGGGACTTGGTGACTCTGCATTGATTACATAGAATTAAACAAAATCATAGTCAGGAATCGATACCCAATGACCAAATCAAGGGGGAAAGTTCTTCAGCAAGATTGACCTAAAGTCTAGCTACCACCAGATTCCCATCGAACCAACTGATGTATGGAAGACAACATTCAAATCTAAAGAAGGTCTCTTCGAATGGATGGTCATGCCCTTTGGCTTAACAAATGCACCATCCAATTTCATGAGGTTGATGGATGATGTATTGAGACCCTTCACCAACTCTTTTATGGTGGTGTATTTGGATGACATTCTCATCTTCAACAGAACTTGGGAGGAGCACATGCGACATATTCATCAGGTTTTGAGCACTCTGCGACAGCACAAGCTATATGCCAAATTGAAAAAATGCTCCTTTGGCATGAAAAGGGTCCAATACTTGGGATACATTGTTGATGAGCATGGGGTACATGTTGATCCATCTAAGATCCAAGTCATCTGTGACCGACCATCCCCGACCACACTAACCGAGCTTCAGGGCTTCTTGGGACTGGAAAACTTCTATCGACGTTTTGTGTTGGGTTTCTCCCATATTCCATGGGCCCTCAGCAAAGTGACCAAGGGCGGTAATAGGGAAAATTTCGTGTGGGGGAAGGAACAACAATGAGCATTTGATGATCTGAAGCATTGCTTGTGCTTAGCTCCAGTACTCTCCTTGCCCGATCTGCAAAAACTGTTCGAGATTGAGACTGATGCATCTGACTATGTTGTAGGCGCAGTTCTCATTCAACATGATCATCCGTTGGCATACCATAGTGAGACACTCTCAGATACTATCCAGAAATACCCCACCTATGACAAGGAAATGTATTCCATTGTAAAGCCTGGCATCAATGGAAACATTACATTCTGGGAAAGGAGACGATCATCCACACTGTCATAAGCCTCTGTAGTTCATATAGACGCAGGTGAAATTGTAAAATGACCGCCATCAGAAGTGGTCCACCTACCTGTAGCAGTTCCATCTCAACATCAAGTATAAGACAGGGAGCACAAATCGTATCGCTAACTACCTTAGTCGACCTCTCGTGGCTGCACTCACCACTGTGCTCCATTCTTGTGGACATGAGGCATCTAAGTGGCCCCAACTTTATCAGCAAGATCCAGACTTCGCCACCACCTATTAGATCTTGAGTACATGCGTGAATGTCACCTATTTTCACATTCAGGATGACCTGTTATGCCATCCATGACACCTCTATGTTCCGTCAAGAGAGCGTGCAAAGATGATTTGGGAAGCCCACTATAGTTAGATGGTGGGAAATTTTGGCGTGGAGAAAACTGTGGTCGTTCTACAAAAACATTTTTATTGGCCAACACTTCGACAGGACATCAGAAAGTATATCAGATACTGCATTGTCTATGCCATTTTCAAGCCAACCATTAAGAAGAAAGGATTATACACCTCTCTTCCTACTCCCGAGAAGCCTTGGGAATCCATCTAGATGGATTACATGTTTCGCTTTCCATCCACCAAACAAGAAAATGATTGTGTATTTGTGGTCGTTGATCGGTTTTGAAAGATGGCCATCCTCACAACCTACAAGAAGAATATCAAAGTAGCAGATACTGCTAAGCTCTTCTTAAAATGAGTGTGGGTACATTTTGAGATACCACATACCATCATCTCCGACCGAGACAACAGGTTCCTCAACAAATTTTTGTTGAGTTTTTGGTCATTGTTGGACACCAAGCTCACTAAATCCACTGCTTTCCACCCCCAAACAGACGAACAAACAAAGGTCATCAATTGGATGATTGTGCACAACTTGTGCATGTAAAACTCTAATCATCCGCGTACATGGGATGAGAGTCTCCCCTATGTTCAACAAAGTTACAATAGGGCTCTCCATAGCTCCACCTACCATAACCCATTTCAGGTTTGGATGGGATTCGAACCCTTGGGTCCCATTGATGTTTCACTACCTCTTGCAACCACACATACATACTCTTCCCATGTTTAGTCTGACACCGAAAAATCCACCAGATTCATTGAGTGGATTCAGCACATCCGCCAACAGGTCCAGGAGATTTTGCAGAAATCCAATGCTAAGTACAAGCAATGTGATGATCAACACAGGGTACCACACCAGTTTCTGGTTGGAGACAAAGTTTGGTTACATTTGTAGAAGGAGCATCTTACAGGGCCCCATCGAAAATTCCACCCACTTCGCTATGGGCCTTACACTATCACCAAGGCTATGGGTAGCAACACTTTTTAGCTCAACACTCCACCCTTCCTCGGCTTGCACCCAATGTTCAATGTGGACCTCCTTCAACTATATTTTCCACCCTTATTGGACACCTTAGAGATCACAGAACAACTGACACCAACAGAGCTCAACATGACTGCATGGAATAGGCATCCACTGATTATATAATGGACACACAGGTCAAGGGAACTCACCAGCAGAGGATCTATCTTTGTCAGGTTATCAAGGCAATGCAACGCCTACACCAAGGAAAGTGGCTCACCCGGGGCCAAATTCATCAGAATTTTCCTCACCTGATGGGGGAGATCAACGCAGTGGAGACCATTTCTTCTTAAGGGGGGAGGACAGATCCAGGTGTATATTGATGGCCACCCACCTATTCCAACTAGCTCCTCTTGACAATTTTTAGTTCAACACGTTCTTCTGTACTTCTTTGTAATTGTGGGTTCTACACTTTTGGGGTTGTCTGAAGCCCTACAATATTCTAGGTGGATACTAATGGCCTCCCACCTAATCCAACTGGTTTATTTTGTATTTTTTTTCACGTCAGCACATCTTGCTATACTTCCAAGGCTGTTTTGGGGCCCTAAACATTGTTTTTTTTTTGCTCGCCACAATCAAACTATAAATAGAGTCAGAGTTTGATGACGTAATGTGTAGTTTTCTAAAATACCTTTCTAATGGGCTATCGCACGCCTAAAATGGAGGTCGTATGTAAAATTTATGACCCGGGAAGTTGAGGTACCAACTTACCCATAGGGGCCCACATAACTTTTGGTGTTTCATCTCCTAGGGTTAGGTTTTTGGATGTATATGGTTTTGGTATTTATGAGTAATATTAAAAATGCCTTCGTAGCGTCATTGTAATCATTCTACTCAGACAGATGCGCATAGCAACCACATCTCTTCTCAGAGATAGCTACCACCATTCGAGCAAGTGTTTCAGTTCTGCAGTTTTACAGTTTCATCCTATTTCATTTATTCAATAAAAGATATTGTTCACTGGATATCTTTGTTGTTCTTCATATCTTTGTGTTTATTGTATTCAGTTTGTCAATCAATTCGTTCCACTCCTAAATTTGGATCAATGATGAATGTGCAAAATACAACAAAACTATTCATGATATAGTAAAAACCTGTGGGGAAATGAAAATAAATTCAAAGATTATAGCCATGGTACATACTCTACAACCTCTTGCAATGCCTATATTATGTATACTTCCATGATGCTTTGTAGAATGTTCGGAAAGAAAATCCCTTCGCATTTTACTGTAGAGTGGGTTCCTATAATTCATGAAGTTGTAGAGGGTTATACTTTTGATTGTGGAAAAATGTTGTCTAATAACCTAGCTAAACAAATAGGGGATTACAGAACTAAAAAATACAAAGGAGAGCATGCTCTCTTCTATATGTCTGCATATATTATGGATGCAATTTGTTTCAAAACCCCATTTCCTCTTATGAATTGGAGTTGGACTCCGACTATCATAGAACCTATACATTTATATCATTCTAAATTATGGGAGGAAAAATGCAAAAGACTCTTTTTATGAGATTTGTCATAACATAATCATCTCAATTCATGAAGCCCTTTACAACCATCCTCCTCCCATAATTTCTGAACAATCTATGGGGAATTTGGGTGTTATTGCAGATTGGTACATTGAGGAAAGATTTTCTTACATCAGAGTTTTTGGTTGTTTCACATCTCCACATGCTCTTCACAGATTTCTACTAGATAGACTTGTTTGCAGAGAAGTAGCCTATCATACCATTTCAACAGGCATCACCAAAGTACCGAAGGTTGCACATAAAAGAGTTTGGACGGCCTATCCTATACAGGTTGGTATATTCTCATTATCAGGTTGGTATACAGGAGGCACAATCATCAAAACTCAAGCAAAATGACTTGCATGAGGTAAAAACTAAAGAAGTGAAAAGGACACTAGGAACATTTTCCAAAGATACAATAATTACATGGATATCCATACTAGGTAAAACTTATCAGGAATTATTAACATTATTCAAAGCTTTTATGAAACATGGGAATAATTTTCCTATGTTATTGTCAAACAATAAAACTCCTGTGATTACGGTGTGAAAAATGTCACAAACCAAGGGGAATTTGCTGCACTTACTCCTCCCATACCATCTTTAACTCCCATAGCAACAAGTTGTGATTTACCTTGTTCAAAGGTTATAAATATAAATGACACACCTATTGACCCTGAATATATACCTTCATCAAATTTCTTTTTCAATAAAAAAAAAGAAGGGTATCATAAAAGAGAATCCCGACAGAAAGGAGAAATTACCAAAAAAAAAAAAGAATGATATAAGATGATATTATCATATAAGATGGATAATCCAATTGTTGATAGATAAAACGTAGATTCTACAATCCCACAGAGCGAACTGCTTCATGTTATTTCCGAACAAGAAAAGCTGAAACCTGATCACTTTGATTGCGCATGTATTCTTCGCATTTGGCAGTAGCCGTCTTTCCAATCCTCAAAAAGAATTCATTCATTAAAACATCGGAACCTAACTGAGCTCTCACAAGATTCTCAAACGCCGCCCTGTAACTATTCGTTACCATCCTACCGAATATCTCCTCGTCGCCTTTTCTCACCTCTGAAATTGGTTGCAAAGGGAGCCCGCTCAACAACTTGACACTCTCCACAATCTCGAACGATTTCTCCATCTTCACTATGCTCTCCAACTCCTCAACATTAGGGCAGAAGATTGGCAGGTTGAACGACTCCATTTTCTCCTTTTCAATCATTCCCTGCACCTCTTAAATCCATCAAATTCCATATAATTATATTAACATTGACAGTGCAGTGGATTTAATTGCAGAAGAGCAAGATATATATTACCTCCTTGATAAGTTCTTCAAACGCAGTTTCCATGTGATGAGAAATGTGTCCTACTCCGCTTTGCTCTTTTATGTCCACAGAATTACGACCCGGTAGACATATGAACATGCATCCTCCGGGTACCATCTCCTCTGCCCGTGCTGCTAG
>ML805008.1:95065-115557 GCA_009831015.1 Picea engelmannii | reverse complement strand
AAAAATCTGTGTCTCATACTTGTGAATGACTGCTGTGTGTTATTGTTGTTCATTATGTTATCTGCTTTATGTTTATAACTCTGGATTTCACAGTAAAGACTCACTGCCACTAAGATTAATGATTCAAAGTTAAAAAGGAGAGAGATTATTAATAATCTACACTAACTGATTCACCCCCCCCCCTCTCAGTTCGTTCATACCTGTAACATATTATGCGTTTTTGGTTCTATACTTTGTCACGTTTCTATGCTCACGGGTTCCCAATGTGGTGAACTGACAAATTGTCATCTCCATCTATAAATTCACATCATGAGTCTGACTGACCATCGTTTGTTTGCATACTTAGCCGATTTTATGAACGCGGGTTCGCAGATATGTGTTATCGAAGTATGGTAACTCGTGTTCGAGGTATACATCTTGCACCCAAAAATTTTGTGCTCTACAATTCGACCCCAGACTCCTCGAACTCGCAACCCTGCCTCTACCTACGATGAGTCTATTTGTCCGACCTGCCTTTCCATAATTAGTCGAGTCTTCAATTTTTTGCGGGATCATGCGTTCCCGTGTTCATAAAAGTTTAAAAGCATTTTGTTGCTCCCCTCCATCCTCGCCACCTTCTGCCCTTCCCAATGCACATTAATTATGATTTTAAAAGTCACAACCGACCAGAAAAGTTCGAAAATATTGGCTTTAATAAGCAGAAAGCTTGAGGACATCTCCCATTAAAATTCATAAACAGGCGAATATTATGGGATCTAATAAAAAAATTTGCTTGCATTTTGAATTTAATTTTTTCTTTTGGTTATTTTAGTTTTTTAAGGGAATCATCATAGTAACAATGAAATAATGTACTACCACACTGCCATCTATGAGTGTGTCATCCACAAATGTCTTGACGTCATGTCCCTCTTTAATATTGTGCATATGTTACAGGTTGGCATATTTGAGAATCTACTCGGATATGGGAATGTTATTACGTGTTGTTAGTCACTATTCAACTCACATATTCGAAAAGATTGGCATTAATAAGCGAAAAGATTGGCATTTTGAATTTGGAAAAAAAATATTGGTTATTTTAGTTTTTTAAAGGCATCATCATAATAACAATGCAATATTGTAGTACCACAATGCCATCCATGAACGTGTCATCCACATAGGTCTTGACGTCATGCCCCTCTTTAATATTGTGCATATGTTACAGGTTGTCATATTTGAGAATCTGCTCGGTTATGGGAATGTTATTACCTACTATTAGTCACTATTCAGTGCACATATTCGAAAACATTGGCATTAATAAGAGAAAAGATCGAGGGCATATTCCATTAAGACAAATTAAACCAAAATCTATGGAAGATTATACTCTCATCCTCCAATGTTGATTTTAAATACTTATTCCCATTTCTCTCTATCATCAAAGAGTTGGGATTTAGTGTGCCTTTGTTCTAATGTTCCTGGTCATGGACACGTAAGACAACTTAGAGATTCCATTGAGGCCCAATTGAAATATGAGAGAATGGTTTTATGTGAAGTGAGCTTTGAGCCCAAAAAAAACTTAGTTAGTCAACAGAACCTCAGACAGGGAAAAAAAAAACCAAGTATCTTATGATTGGTGTTCTCCCTGTATTCGATGCTTTGGTTGGTTGAAAGGCTTGTCTGGAGATATTTTTGTTGATCTTCTTTGTTTTCTAGCTAGGAATTGGAAGGGATTTTCAGGTCACCTGCAAAATTCTCCTTCATTAAAGTATATAGTTTCTTCCAACAACACAGATTTGGAAAGTGCATCAAATTCTGCAGAGCACACAAGAATTTGTCTTCCATTAGAGAAGTCGCACTTACCATGGCTTGCAAAATGGTCTCTAATATTCGGAAACGATGTGAAATATTACTCCACTCACGAATGTATTCACAAGGAAATTATAGATTTGGATCATCGCGAGTAAGAGAAACTATATGGGTGGTTAAAATGACATACTAAAATTACAGAAGTTTCTATTTCAAAATTTGTTGACCTACTTCTGGGTGTGGTAACAGACTTGACAGAAAGCCATATTATTTGTTAAAGTTTGTTCACTGTCCTCTGGATGTAGTTACAGACTCCACATACAATCAACTGTCTATCGCTACTGCACATTTTTTATTTTACTACTCCTATGCATATGCTTGCATCTGGGTCGATGGGCTTGCATCTATATACACAAATATTCCCCTCCTACTTGAAGGTGGGTATATAACCAGGTAACGACGATCTCAAAACTTTTTGATCCCTACATCGACATATAACTAGAAAAAGTTAATGGGAAGGAATTCTGGATTATGGACTTTGAAACACTTTCTGAGGATTACTTTATACTACCACCTTCTGCAAGAAGTTTCGCGTGTTCAAGTAATGCTTTGGTTTCTAAATATCACATTTTATTACCACCTTCATGTAATCAGTTTATTTCATTCTTTAGAAGAGACCTTAATGTAGTGGTGTGTTTCCAGGGTTGTTTCCACCTAATTTCAATCTTCCTATTGTTTCCCTTACTTTAGATAAGGAAAATGAATTTCTTCTATTGCAATTGATGTGATATTTGAAAAAAAAAATGTTCAAACCATACAATTTCTTATTTTTAAAAATATAGAACAATGTATTTTTTTAACAGACGGTTGTTCGAAAAGTTTTAGGCGTTGTTTGGGATTCACGTCCTTCAAGGATGTTAATTAATCACAAAATTAGTATTGTTTGTGCCAATGTAATTGAGTCGTCGTCCACTATGTCAATTGCATTAACATTGCACTGTCAAATAATAGATGTCTGACATGTACCTAATGTCAAGGTCATTATCGCACACAACACCCGACATCCAAAGATTTATGGACTCAAAGCAACATTGTAGATTTCGTGAGAAAGAAACACTAAAGACGATGTTCTTTGCAGGTTTGGCAATCCTGCAGTTTAAGTGATTTGACAATGACAACCCTACTTGTTCACTGCATTGTCGCACTGCAGTCAGTAGCATTGTTCCCATTGCCATCGCCAATGTCAATGTCTGAAGTCGAAGCTATCTGGAGCCTGGGGTCACCCCCTATGTGGATGCATGGAGGTGAAACTACCTGGAACCTGGGATCACAACTTCTTACACGTGACATTAGTATTAGTAGTGATAGAATGTTGGTTGTATGTTGAGCCTGTTACTGCATCCAGAGGTCACTCAACACTATTTGACATAGAAACTAGCTTTCTGTTAATTTCTGTTAAAACTTTGGCATAAAACGTTCTATAATTTTAGAATGTTGATTCAAACGTGCATACAGTTTCCCATGCTCGTTGGTATCCAATTTTATAGTTTCCTTCTGAGTGTATTCGGGCATGGAGTAATATTTGGCGTCACTTTTGAACGTTCCATACCTTTTTGTGGGCCGCCATGTTTTCCACCCCTACGACGAAAGATATATTCTAATGCGATCTGCAACATTTGATACACTTGCTAGACATGTGCTACTGGAAGAAGTTATGTACTTCAACAGAGGAACATTTTGCAGCTGGCTTGGACGTCCCTTCCAATTTACCGTAATAAAACAAAGAAGTTCAACATAAAAATATTCAAGCAGGCTTTTCAACCAAACAGATGATCAAATACAGGAAGAATAGCAGTCACAACATACTTGATTTTTTTTTTGTCTCAGCTTTTGTTGCCTAACAGGATTTGTTTCTCCCAAAGATGACGTCACATAAAATGTCTCCCTCGACTTTGAATTGGGCCTGAATCGCATTTCTAAGTTGTCTCGGATGTCAATGGTCAGGAAAATTTCAAGGAAGGCACCTTGAACCCCAAGTTTTCAATGACAGAGGGAAATTAGCACTTAACAAAGAATTGAATGTTGAATAACTAGCCAATGCAGGCAGGCCATATCTAGAAGAGACAAGTTATTCAAAAAGTTGGGATAGATCTAGTTGGCAACACCAATGAAGTCCAAGACCCGAAATTGATAATCAAATGGTTGTTTTTTTACGAATCAAGCATTTGATCGTCAAGAAGACTTTCCACAAGCTTCAGTATTGTACATATTTTTTTTGGTTGGTGGCAAGCAAATCAAAGTCATTGTGGTAAATAATCTCAGCTGTATTTTGTAACCCATCTTAGTTGAATATATAATGTTTGCACTTTTTTTAATGGTGTTTTCCAATCTCTGGTATTTCTTTTCATTTTATTTAGTACCTTTTTTTGTGTGTCTTTAAACATGGACGACAATCTTTTCTTTCTATTGCAACTCAAGTGTTGACGTCATATTCCTATTCAATAACTTGCATATATTGCAACTTCTTCTATTTGATAATATCTGTGCATATACAAAAAAAAAATTGTGTCATATATATATATATATATATATATATATATATATATATATATTACTTTCTATCTATTGCTTATTGTTTTTAACGAATTTGTGAACCGAACAACATCCTGCAAATTGGAAGATGATTTACATTTGAACCAGAAATAATCTATTCATATATACTAGTATGAATATTATTGGAATAAATATAAAAACTTTCTCTTGGCCAAAACTAAGCCAATTATATGGCCATCGGGTCTCAGGTTTACGGTATCCAACACCTATGTCCCATTTTCCGTCATATACGTCTTGCAACCAAAGAACTTTTGTGATCTTCAATTTATGCTTTTACTAGTGAGAACTCACCAGGGGTTCGAAAAGAATGGCATTAATAAAGGAACGGTAGATTTTCTTTTGTGAGATACTTAGCATACTTAGCCATTTTCCCCTTTTCTTCTTCTCATTTACTATCTCTTTCAAGTTATATACTTAGTCACCCTTCTATGATCACGGGTTCCAAGGTTGGTGGGATGACATATCTTCATCTCCATCTATATCCTCACATGACGAATCTGACCGATCACTGTTCCTTTCCATACTTAGCCAATTTTATGGTCGCAGTTGTCGGGTTGGTGCTTTCGAACTATGTTTCTTATTGTTTCGTTATATACATCTTTCACTCGAAACTTTTGCGATTTCAATGAAATTTGCAAACCGAACAACATAGTGCAAATTGGGATCGTTTTAGCACTTTTCCTTGATCGATGAGCTTGGTAAAATTAATCTCCTGGAATAATTTGAAATAAACGAATATATACTGTGTGAAGTCCAATGGAGCTATCATATCAACAAGAGGCCCTTAAAATTCAAATTCGTCGTTGTTATACTTGTTGTCATAGAATTTAAAAAGACTTTGTTTTGTTTACTTCATTTTTTTTTTAAATAAGAGATTTAACATCCTTCAATAATTTTAATTAAATTATACAATATCAATATTTAATATTAATAATTTATTATTTGGAAATAATGTTTTTAAGATAATGTTAGATAGTTTATAGGGATCACCATCCGTAAACAATCACAATCTTGAGCCCGCCAGCTCTGGAGTTCACCTTCCAATTTGTATACCGTGGAACTCTGAGTGTTGTTTGGAGGACATGGAACAATAGAAGTGCAATGTTGATCCAGCTAGCCCGCAAGTCCACCTGTCAATTTGTATATCGCGGAAATGTGGGTGCTATTTGTAGTACACGGAACAATAGAGCCCCAATTTTGAGCCCGACAACCTAAGAACCCACGATCCAAAAAGTGGCTAAGTATGGAATGAGGGATTCGTACATGCTTATGAACTTGGCTGCATCTTCCGTGATATACATATTACACTCAAAACTTTCGTGATCTACAATTCCACCAGGTACTCCTCGAACTCGCAAACTTGACTCTATGAGGGTTCACAAATGTCTTAAAGTATCTGTCGCTGCCTTCCATCCCGACTAACTTTGCGTCCTTCCTAATATACATTAACTATGAACTTACTAGTGACAATTGAACACACTGGTATGAAATTATTGGCACCCGAACCTATGCCATATAAAAATTGACTACCAAACACTGACATTGTCCCCTCTTCCGTGTTACACATTATGCATTCAAATGTTCTGAGCTATACAATTTGACCGTCAAAGCCTCACGTCTTATGGGGAGACCTTGTCACCCTATTTTGGATCCTCGCATTAGTGGGTTCACGCAATCTCCAACTCCTAGTCATTGTTTCTTGTTTTTCCCATCCTCGTACTTATTTCCAAATATGCAACACCAAAGGTTTTATAATAAAACACCATCATGCAACAAACGTAAAGATCGTCATTAATAAGCAAAATTCTCAAGGACCAACCATCCCTGCAAAACTTGTCTAGAAACATGCAAATAAGATCTTGCCAGGTAATGGAAAAGCTATTACAAATTTCAATATATTAGTGGAAACAAGTTCGGGCTAGTGTTTCCCTATTCCATAGTTGGACACCTTTTTATTGCAGGTTCCTGGATTGACGGCCTCAAAATTGTCTTTTGAATTTTTCGCAACTTGCAAACAGTGCCCGTAGTTCCGCGATATACAATGTGTCCGCTGGAATGCCCCGTCACAAGCCCAAGATCCTGATGAGGTTACTAACACGCATATCACCTTGTGACGACATTATTCCTGATGAGGGGATCGTTACACGCCCTGATAGATAGATGTGAATGATAAGCTGGTCGGAGTCTTGTGCTTCTCAATGTGCGCATATTGTTCGTTGTAATTGATGTTGGTACTTGGTTTTGTAACGCCTTATAGTGTTTGGTTTTGCACGTCATAGAGGCTTCTAGTTACTGGTCATTGAATCCCTTGTGTTGGGTTTGTTGATGTTGTTCTTTAGCTTGTAGGTGTTATCTTGCTTGTGTCAGGTGGGTAGTCATTTTTATCTGTCTATTGATTATCGCATGTTTTGTCCAGTTGCATGATGTGCTAGTATGTTGAGTCGTTGTTGTCTATTGTCTGATCTGCGTGTGTTGTGTTCGTCATCAAGTGGTGTTGTTTAACTGGTGTCGTTATTTCCTTCCCGCTTAAAAAAAAAAAATTTGCTTTTGCGTTGAGTCGCTTGTAGTCATAACGACGGGGTCATTACATATGGTATCAAAGTGGGTTCAACCCTATGACTATGGATCACCATGCTTTCCACTGCAATAAATCCTTGAGTAATAACCTAGTGGTAATTAAAAATTTGATGTGACCATGTGGTGATATTGATTAGAGGAATCCACATAGGTTCGCAACGTGGTGCCATGGAAGGAGGCATGATTCCTCCATAAGTTCCTTCTCCCTCGGAGTCTAACCCCAAGGGGAAGAACAATTCCTTGGGCTACATTCAATTGTTGTAAGGGATAATGATGGTTTCAAAAGGTCCTTCTAGGGAATGTCAGAGGCCTTGATTCACCATCTGTACTGAGATGAGGCCAGGGCACCTATACCCCTAAGGGTCCACAACGCACCCCAGCTAGTACCGTTATCATTCACTGAGAGCTAGAGAGGGATAAGTTCTCAAGTCCATGAGTGCCCCAAACGGTGCAGCCGCCGACGCATGGTTAGAGATTATGGTGATGTTCTTTGCACTTTGAGACTACCTCCAACATGAAGGTCCTCATGGTGGTCTTTCAACTGAAGGGGAGCACTCTTCTATGGTGGAAGACGATCCTGTCGCAATTAAACATGGCAGTCAAAGATGTGACATGGGAACTGTCTGATGAATGGTTTTGAGAGAGGTATCTATCTGAGGAATTCATTGAGCATCAAATCAACGAGTTCAATGCCTTGCAATAGGGTGGTCATACAGTGCCCGAGTACAAGGCATGTTTTATGGAGCTTCTTCGGTATGCTCTACACCTGAATACCGAGAAACTTAAGGTCAACAGGTTTGTGTTCGGCCTTAAATTTATCATTTGTGCAAAGGTTAGGATTTGGTTTCCACAAACCTTACATGATGTTGTCCAGAAGGCACTCATAGCAGAGGAGGATCTTATCGGTAGGGTCGGAGCAGGACTCCAGCGAGACCAGTGGGGAAGGTGTCATCTGGTGCACAGAAGCATCAGACACTAGCTAGATGTTCACTAGGATATTGTGGCTTCCAGAGACGATCCACTTGCACTACACCTCGGTGACCTGCACCTCAGCAGCGGACTCCTTACCAAGGACCACGGCACCAGCAGCAATGTTGACCACAACAACAACAGTTTAGGCCTATTTAGCAGAATAAACCAAGGTTCCAGGTTGGTGGGCGTCAACTTCTACTTAGGGTACTAGGAGTACTAGACTGAAGAAAGGGTGTTGGACATGTGGAGTGCCAAATTACCAGTGTAACTACCCAGTGGAGAGGACCAGATCATATGGATCTATCGGACCCACTACCATGGGATATTTGGACAAGGCCCATCAGATCCATGCAGCGGTGAATAACCTCCAGGAAGAGCACCAGTCGATCGTGCTCGAGATGTCAGGTACCATCATTGACTAGACCCTTAGCATTTTGATAGATCCAGGTGCTACAGAGATTTTTATCTCTGCTGCAGCACTAAAAAGAATTAAGTTAAAGGCAGTCGAATAGGATGATTTTAGCTTGTAGAAATGACTTCGGGAGCCAAACAGAAGGTTCGTCGGAAGGTTACAGGTTGTAGCCTTAACCTGCGAGGGTTTGTCACCAGGGTCAACTTGTATGTCACAATATTAGGATCTTATGACGGCGTGATCAATATGGACTGGTTGAAATTGAAAGAGGTGATACTCAACTGTAAGACGAAACGGTTGAGCTTGGTTGATGATGAGGGACAGAGACGCATGATTGTAGGTTGGAACCAAGGAGTCTCCCTAAGGTTCATCTCTTCCTTGTAGCTATGAAATAACATGTGCAAGGGATGCAAGCTATATGTGATCCTTTCGTTAAACGAAAAAGGCGTGGCGAGGGGGGAGGACATCTCTAAGACCGCTTTTAAGACGAGGGTTGCACATTACGATTTTACTATTTTACCGTTTGGACTGACGAATGCCCCAGGGGTATTTATGAGTTTGATGAACGGGGTGTTTCGCGACTACTTAGACAATTTCATCCAAGTATTCATTGACGATATTTTGATTTACTCTTGAACGAGCACTTGCGCTTGGTGCTACAGTGTCTACGAGAGAACAATTTGTTTGGGAAGATGTCTAAAAGCTCGTTTTATCAATCAAAGATTCACTACTTAGGGAATGACATCTTCGACGAAGGTATCGTTGTGGATCCAGAAAAGGTCGAGACTAATATGGAATGGTCTGCGCCGACGAATGTCCCCAAAGTGCGTAGCTTCATGGGTTTAGCGGGATACTATCGATGGTTCATCGAGGGTTTTTTGAAGATAGAAAATCTGACTACGGAATTGCAGAAGAAGAATAAGAAGTCTGTTTGGACCGAGAAATGCGTGGAATCATTTAGGAGGCTCAAGGAGTTGTTGACGACAACATCGATACTAAAGGTCCCTGACATGGATGTGGACTTCTTGGTTTGCACTAACGCATCCAAAGAAGGCTTAGGCAGAGTCTTGATGTAAGATGGTCGGGTGATCGCTTACATCTCGAGAAAGTTGAGAAGGCACGAGGATAACATTGTAACATGCGATTGGGTTTTTAGCCATTGTTTATGCCTTGAGAGTTTGAAGACACTACCTTATCGAATGGAAATTTGAACTAAAAATGAACCATTGTGGTCTATAGCACAACCTTACATAAATCGACTTGAACGTGTGACAACGACGTTGGTCGGAATTTCTTAGAGAGTATGATTTTGAGATTACTTACATAAAACAAACAGTGAATAGAGTGGTAGATGCGTTGAGTCGGAGACCACACAAATTTTCGGTGATGCCTCTTCAGACGAATCTACATGAAAAGATTCTAACTTTACAGCGTGACGATGATTGGTACAAAGAGGTCAAGGATTTACTATGGAGAATGACGGATTATTGAGATTTAAAAGTCGAATTTATGTACCGCCTAATGACGAGTTGAGGAGTTTGATCCTAAACGAGGCTCATAGAGCAGTGTACATGACTCACCCAGGAGTCACAAAGATGAAGGAAGACTTTAAACCCTTATTCTTTTGGAAGGGATGAAGGAAGACATAGTCAACTACGTGGCTAGATGTCTAGAATGTCAATAGGTGAAGGTTGAACATAGACATCCGGTAGGATTACTACAGTCACACGCTATTCCAGATTTGAAATGGGAGGCCATTTCGATGGATTTCATTGTTGGATTTCCACTGACGGAAAGGAGACACGACTCGATTTTTGTGGTAGTCAACACTCTGACGAAGAGTGCTCATTTTATTCCTATGCGTACGACGTATTAGGCACCTAACATAGCTAGATTTTTTATCAATGAGATTGTGAGGTTGCATGGCATGCCTAAGAGGATTATATCTAATAGAGGATCAATGTTTACCAGACGATTTGGACTAGTTTCCAAGATTCCTTGGGAACCCAACTTAACTTTAGTACCGCGTATCACCCGGAGACAGATGGGTAGAACGAACGAACAAACCAAATATGGGAAGATATGTTGTGTATGTACATTATGGACCAATAGAAGTGTTGGGAAGAATTCTTGCCATTGGTATAATTCGCATATAAAAACAGTTATCAAAGCACCATTAAGATGGTGCCTTTCAAGTTTCTTTACAGGCAACCGTGTCGGATGCCTTTGGGTTGGGATCAGCTTGAGGATAGGGTCTTGGTGGGACTTGAAGCGATCCAAGAAATTGAAGATCAAATGAAAACAACAAGACAAAGGATCGAGGAAGCGCGGGATCGGTAGACGAGTTATGTCGATGTGCATCGTGTCGATCATAGTTATGAAGTTGACGATTGAGTCTTATTGCGGGTGAAACCGCATAAGAGTTTGATCAAGTTTGGAAAGGGTGTTAAACTCTCTCCTAGGATCGTGGGACCTTTCGATATTGTGGAAAAGTAGGGGCCCGTGGCCTATCGACTAGCCTTGCCTGATTCTTTGACGCGTATGCACGATGTTTTTTTCATGAATCTGTTTTGAGACATTATGTTAGTGATCCTACACATGTTATTGACATGAGTACATGGTAGGTATTTGACGAGGGTGCACTCACGGCGGAGCCAATCCGCATCTTGGACCATCGCATTCGACGGCTATGGCGTCGAATAGTAGATCAGGTCAAGATCCAGTGGGACAATTATTTTCCACACTCGATGACCTAGGAGGATGCATACGATATGCATCAACACTTTCCATTTTTGTTGATAGATAGACTTGATACTGTGATACACTTTATTTCGACACTTATATACTGTGAAACTTTGGGACAAAGTTTAAAACAAGAGGGGGTGTATGTAACATCCTTCTCTTGCACGCACTAAGTGAACTTATTCTTTGAGGACACTTGCGTGCAAGTGATCCGGTTTATTATACTATTGGTTGTTTTGATTATGATTATGAGATATTGTGGATTTGATAATATGTTATTTGTTGTATTTACATAGAAAAGTGTTATTGACTGGGTTCTCCTGAGTGTGTAGGACCCCGAACATTGAGGATGCAGAGGCATCGATGAAACCCCTTGGACTCTGGATCTAGTCATGGAGTGGACTGTAGGACTTGAATGTCGTTGATGTGACATATGTACATATGATTAGATGTTATGATGATTGATTATTATTGTTGACATGATTTGTTGATGAATGCAAGCTGACGATAGCTTGTCGACCAGACTCACATTTGGAGTAGAGGGGTCACGCACGACAACCAGATACATTGAAGGAAAGGTGTGGCAGCATCTGTGCCACAGCCTACTAGCACTCCCACCATGGCTCGAATTGTAAATTAACGATTACCTAGTTTGAGAAGACCCATGATGCGGTGAGGGAAGACTGTGAGAGTCACTCACGATGATTCTAAGGGGCACGTAATAAGGCAGGGGCCTTATTCCCCCAGTCTCCCACAAGATCACGTCTACCAAATTCAGTCAAGAGGTGAGTGGCACCCTTGGAGCACGTAGTGCATCTTGAAGGGCACGTCGCACAAAGAAAATAGAAAGAGGCGAGTGGCACCCTTGGAGCATGTAGTGCATCTTGAAGGGCACGTCGCACAAGGAAAATGGAAAGAGGCGAGTGGCACCCTTGGAGCACGTAGTGTGTCCTGAAGGGAACATCGCAATTCTAACTGGTAAGTGAATAAACATAGTTGGCCTTAAAATGAATGATGTGATAAGTAAATTTTAATGACCAATTTTTCCCTTAAGAAATGGCGCCAATCCTAGTGAATTAAAAACCTAGGTCTTAGTAGAACCTTAGAAAAAAAAAACAACTAATTAGACGTATAACCATATTAAAGTGGAAATTTTAATGTGTTAAGGTTCTTTGTATAAAATTTCAATTCACTAAGGTTGTTTTATAAAATTTTAATTCACTAAGATTATTTTAATAAAATTTCATATTCACTAAAGTTTCTTTTATAACTAATAAGAGAAATTCAAACTTTAATTATTAAAGTAAAAATTATAATCGAGGATTAAATTCATAAAAAGAGTAATTGGTTGTTCATCTAAATCTACTAATTTTGAACTTAGTTATAAAAAGGGGAAACTTAAAGGAAAAGGAAACTTAAAGAAAACGTGAAACTTAAAAAAGGGGAAACTTAAAGAAAAAGTTGAGTGTCTAACTTAGTAAGGAATCTAGCCTTCGAAACTTTCTATTTAAGAACTCAACTAGGAATTAAGTAAGGCGTAAGTCATTTAAGAATTGTAAGGGAATATTGGGACACCGAGGAGCGTTTTTAGGAATGCTCTTGGTGGGTGAGGGAAATAGGAATAATTAATTAATTAATAAAATTGATTTTTTGGTGCAACTAGAGGATCGGGCGACATGTGTACGAGGGAGGTTTTCCTAATTAATTTAATGAAAAAGGAATCTAATGAGAATTTTGGGAAACTAATGACTAAGAAACTCTATAAAAAGGATGGTGGAGGAGGAGTAAGGATCATCATTTAGCTTGTGTAATGTTACGCTGCTGAAATTTCATCTTGACTGAACATTCTCTTATGGGAGTTGGGATACCCAGCTCGGTTTACGAGTGGTAGCTCGACCCTGCGAGGAAATTTGGGTTCTATAATTCTCTGGAATTGTGAGTGTGGCCCCTTTGCATCTCAGGGGGCTCAGGGGGAAGAAGAGTACACCTAGCATTGGTTGGGAGGTACCGGTGAGGTCACATCGATTGGCAAGCAGAAGTTGGACGGAGCACGCATGAGACAACGACTTCGGAGCATTCTCTTTTGGCTAAGGTATGCTTGTTAAAGTTGTTACTTGCAATGAAAATTAATTTACACATGTTTATTTTTTTGTACTTAGTTGAATATTTTATTTCCATGAGCTTCTTGCACATGCATTCCTATGGTAATTGTAATCCCCTTGTCGCTTGATTTATTCAATAAGAACCCTTGCTTTCCACCGTATCCTTTATTTATGAGTTATTGTCTCTTTTCACATGGCCAGAATGAGCCCCAGACTCAAAACCTTGCCTATGTTCTTGTATCTCCTGCCTGTGTTTTCTTTATTCCTTGATTGTGCTTTTATTTCATTATTTGCTTCTCCACGGAGAAGATTTGGATGCAGATTCTGTTTTTATCCTCTGTTCTGTGATCCTTTAAGTTATTAATTTGTGCCTGAGTAGTCAGACAGGAGTTGAATAGATGTTCGTCACTCTGATGTTTAAAGACTTAGATTAAAATGCCATGTTTTCTTGTGCATGGATAATAACTGTAGGATCATTCTCTACCCAACAAGGAATTCTCTCCTGGGCGTTTATTCTCTCTAGTCCACCATTTTTTATTCTCTGTGTTGATTATCAAAGTTGTTTGGGTTCTCTATGTCTTGATTGATTAAACTCCGATTATACTCTGCATTTTTTTTATGTCTTCCATCGTGGAGGAAGGGTAAATCTTTGTGTTTCTTTAAATGTTAAAATCTGCGATTGAATGCTTAATCCATGAATGTTTAAACTCTGGGATTTGGAATGATCAAACCCTAAACGTTTAAACTCTGTGCTTGAATGATTAATCCTTGAATGTTTAAACCCTGCGTTTTGAATGATCAATCCCTGAATGTCTAAACTCTGCGTTTTTTTTTTATGATGATTTCCAGCATTTGAAATGGTAAAATCTCAACGAATTTTTATGCTCTAAACACAATAATCTTATTTTTATCCTATGATTAAATTTCTTTGATTAGCGACTATATTTTACTCTGTGGTTTTCCTTATATAGACAAAGATTTACCTAGCCTTTACACAACACTCACCCCACGAATTTATGGGTTATTTACCTAGCCTTTACACAGTATTCACACCACAAATTTTCTTGGCGATTCACACAGAAATTTACAAAATGTTTTTCTAAGTGATTTACACAGCAAATCCGTGATGATTCACCCCATATTTTCCCAGCAATATCATATGTTGATAGACATCGTTATCATAGATTTATTAGATAGAGTGGGTAATATTTAATCGACTGCGCGGGTAATATTATTAGACAATGCGGGTAATATATAATGGACTATATGGGTAATATTGCTATACATCCTTTTCTTGGCATTTTTACACAACCCTTTTCTTGGCATTTTCACCCAGCGATTCACTCCATTTTTACCTAGCGATATCAATATATTTATTAATAGTTTTATCTTTAGATTTATCCAGAGACTTGATAATAGGCAACGACTTCATCATTGTACACAACATTTTAGTTATGGTTTTATTGTTCTTTAGTTATGAATTTGTATAGGTTAAAACACAGTGAAATATTTGATATACAGCGATATCATGGTCAGCATTAATGGACATGATTTTATTAATGGACATGGATAGACATCATTAATAGCACATGATTTTATTAATGGGCAACGATATGTTGATTTTTGATTTATTATTCATAGATAGCACATGGTTTTATTGTTCATTTCTTAGTAAAAGTGGCGCAGGCCCCACCCAATTCCCTTTCAAATTTCGGGGTTTCTGGACCTCCCATTCTAAGATCGTTCAAGTCATCGAACCGAATGGTTCGTCGGGCTCCTGATGGAATCAATTTAACTTGACACATGCCCTTTGATTTTCGGCGTAGGTTATGTGGCACCTGCAGACCCTCTACTCAACACTTTTCAATTCTTAACGCCTCGCTGCTAGCTCCCTATGTTATACTTCCTCCTTGACGTAACCATGGACTATGAATATGGACCATCTCCCTTCGTGATCTCGTGCTTTGGAACTTTCATGAGCTTCTTACTCCCCTTCTTCCCGATTCCCTAATCGATGAATTCTTCGGGACCCAATCTACAGTCCATGTTCTCCTTGCGATCGATGGTTGAGATCGAATCACGAGTTCGAACTTCACGAGTCCTTCCTTTTCCCAGTCTGCTTTTCCCGATCTCCGAACCAATGAAGTGTTTATTTCACGCCACACATCCTATCTCTATGGACGGATAGGATTGCTTCGGCTCCCAACTCCTCGGGTATTCTCTCCTCTTGACTTTTCTCTGAAGGGTTCTTCCTTCGAAATACGTAGATCCATGCCACGTGCCTTCCAGATCCAATGGCCTGGATTCAACTCACTCTTCACAACTTCCCGAAGATCTTTTTTTTCTCTCGGCAAACCTCCCGAAGTTCTTGCTCCCGAACCTCTTGATATTCTTCCACCTGTCTCCCTCAACGATGTACGATTTCACGACCTTCGGGACTTCGGCAAGTCCTCAACCTCTTTGCACACTTAGTGCATATTTCTCTTTCAATACTTGGGTTTTTCTCGAACTTCTTATGCACTCGCATAATTCTACGCAGAATCTACTGCGACTTTTCTCGGCTTGAAAACATTTAAGGTTTCCTGGTTCCTATGTGAACTTTCTCGTTCCCTCCTGGAAGCTTCTTGTTCTTCCTCATGATCTTGTAAGATGTAATTACAGTCTCCTGGGTGCACTCCTTGTGCTCAGCTAAGCTTCTCGATGTATTCTCCCTAGGCCTATCTAAGCATCTTAAGGCATCTCCTTTCCTTTGTCTATGTGCTCTTGCAAAGCCTTATTTCCTCAGAATGTTTAGTAATTCTGGGATTTCCTTAAGGATAACAACACTTCCAGTGGTTTCGTCCTTGTGCACACTTACACTAACTCGATGCCCTCCTAGCAGAGTGTTTCAAAGTGTTCAGTAACTCTAAATTGTGCTTCCTTCCACACAGTATTTATTTCCAAGGTATTTAACCACCTTGAAATTTCCTCCTAATTCTGTGAATTAGCCTAGTGTGCCCTCCTGGCAGCTTCTCTTTTGAATCCACTGAGTTCAGAAATGCACTCCTTGCATCGGCTCACAGAGTTTCCTTACTCTGTCGCGCGCTCCTTACAGTTAGCCTAAAGAACCAGACTTAATTCAACACACTTATGTATATAAAACTATATCTCTATCCCTCCAGACGATTTCTAACATTCATCTACAATTCAAATGCATGTAAACAACATTCATAACACAACATCCATTACACAAAAATTGATACCAGGAAAAATTGACATTTTCTATTAATGGTAGAATGTCAAATTACAATAGTAGAGTTTGAGCTACAACTGAGTCTCGACTCTTTGTGTTTCTCTCCTATGCATTTTCCTACAACAAACAACAGCCAACAACCTTTCCTTGGCAACAATACAAAGATTTAAACAAGAGGGGCTCGACAAGCTTCCCTCGCAAGATAAACTACTGATGTCAAATCACCATTCAAAATGCCTGTCTAATGGGAAAATTACAATGATGGAAATATGCACCAAATCAGATGCAGATCCTTCCTACCATCAACCAGTTAATGGTGACCTTATCTCCAGCTTATGTGAAGGAAAAACTTGGCTCTTCCATCTTGTCATCATTAATTCCTGGATCACGCTTTTGATTCTCGGGGCAAAATGAGAGGGTGGCGCCTCTCCCTTACTTGAATGCACACCATGCAAGATAATTGACTGGTGTGTGCTAAGGTGGAGTGATGCTCCTACATCATACTCCACGCCTACGAAAATCATGAGCTCCTTCTCATGAGCTTTCCAGTGTGGTTGAAATCCTCCTGGATCCCAAACTTTCTCTTGGAGTTGTCTCTCGACTCCTCTGCTTCATTGCTTCTTCTCCTGCATCATCCCCACTTCTCGTGCATGTTTCCTATTGTCTAGTGTCCTCATGTTGACCTCTTCCTCTGTCGATCTGAACATCATATTTCTTATCTCCTCAACCACCTCGTCTAGCTACTCCATCTGTTGGCTCTCCTTTTGCAGACTAGCTTGCTGCATTACTTCCTTTTCCATGGGTAAATCATATTGATCTCCCAAGTTATCTTCTTCTTCATTTCTTGTGGCCTCAACTCATCACTCTCTTTCATATTCCACTACTACAATCTTCTCATCACTGGGCTTCTACTCAGCTACCACTTCTGACAGATTGGCTCATGTCAGTTCTCTGGTTGGTTCCTTTCCAGCTTCCTCCAGTTGCAACTCGTGCAGGTGTGTTTCCTCTGGAATGGCTATCTGATGGAAGCCACCTTCTGGTTATGGAATGTCTAACCAATCATCCAGTGCCTTTAACTCCAATTTCCACGGAGTGATTAACTCAACTGGGCATTCTCCTTCTATTGGGACAGACTTTAGTGTATGTTCCTTCTCTTCCATGACAATCTCAGCCTGTTGTCCTTCTATCGCATTTGCAACATATGTGCTAGCCTCTCCTTGTCTTCTTGGCAGTAATATCTCAACTCCTCCAATGATTAGAACAGTCCTGTTAGCACTCTGTAATTTTCCCAAGGCTGTGAGGCAGTCACAGAGGCAACATCAAAACCACTTCGAGTCTTGGCTCTAGCCCTCCAAGACTCAGAGAGGGATCTCTCTATCTGATATAGCTTTGTTTGAAGAGAATATTAGGCTAGCTATGAAGAACATGGGTTTGTTTATGGATTTTTTGGTAGGAGCAGGGAAGAAAGGAACCATGGGCAATGGAGTCACAAACTGAGATTTAATCAAAAACAAATCCTACAGACAGCCTTTACAGGGAAAGGTAGGCAAATTACTGGATCTGGTAAAATTAAATGAGATGAAAGAGGAGGAAAAAAAAATGATCAATTTAGCAATAGAGCAATGAAGAATTCTGCCACTGAATGTCAGAAGAAAACATTAATATTATCCGCATCCAGAAACAGAGTGTATCTTACAACATATTCTGCTCATAAACTTCAGTCGAATAATAAGGAAAGAAAACATATGGAAACAGAGAAAACAATTTACTGGAGGAGCATTTCACCAATAAATTTGACACAGGAATCATGTAACTGCTGTGACTGTAATATTGAATTGATGAAAAATACAGATGGCCCTGCGAGCTCTAATACAATATTTTTTAATCCATGGTCCTCGACTGATCCCAACCCTTTTACATTAAAAATAATCTCTATAAATAGGAGAGGTCTCCTCATCAAGTTGTGAGAGTCATTTTTAACAGCCTCTGCCAAAAATAGTCAGAAAACCGACAAATTCTGGAACTATCTGCCATGAAAGACGGACCGGTTTTCTGCGAAAAAGGGGTCCGAACAGACGTGTTTTTATCTTCAACGATGACACCTATGTGAAAAATGAAAGAGGTTATTGTACATGGGAAGTTTTTGGAGACAAACCTCCTTCGGTTTCTCCAAATTCGTCCCAGCTGGCCGTAACAGCTCCTGCAAGATCGGGACTGTAACAGAAAAGTGGAAATCTAGAAAAAAGGGCCTTGAAGATGGCTTAGATTCTCCCTACTCATAGCTCCGTTGCAAAAAATGAGAGAGGTTTTTGTTCTCCAGGCCGTGCTGAGAAAAAACCTCTCTCGGATTTTTAAAATACATCATTATTTTCCCAGAAACTGCCTCGGACGAACACATTCTGAACAGGCAAAAATTGTGAAAAAATGGGAAAAGTGGTTTTAATTTTGGAAAAACGGTATTCCGGACCCCCCCTCTCGTTAAGTTCCAGATGGTGAGGGGGCGTCCGGAATTTTTTACGTCCGTTTGATTAAATGTTTGATTTGAGTGGAGGGGTGTGAGGTATGAAAGGTGCGTGGAGTTTGACTTAGGGTAGTTTATTGTTATGTTTGTTGTTTTTAAATATTATTTGTTATATTGTATTGTTTACGTTTTTTGTGTTTTGTCTTATATTTTGTTTTATGTTTTATTTTGTTTTGTATTATTTTTTTATATATATTTTATATATTATGTATGTTTATTATAATTGTTTTATTACTTTTTGTTATTTTGTTTTATTTATTTTTGTTTGTTTTAAATTGTTTTTAATATTTTTAATTTGTTTTATTTAATCTTTCACATATGTATTTTTATATTGTTTTTTAATTGTTTTTTTACTTTATTTTATTAATTTGTGTTAATTAACCTAAATAATAACTAGTTACTAACCTAGATTTTTAACTTGATTAATAATTAATTAATTATTAACTAGTTTTTTATTACTTAATTTAACTTGTCAATTAAATTTATTGTTATTTTTGTTCATCCTAAGTCTGATTATTCGGGAATGGGTGGCGGGCAAGAGGTAGTCAATGGGGCAACAAGACAAGGGAGTGAGGGCGCGGCATGGATGAAGGATGCAGCAGGGTGATGGGTGATCAAGCGAAAAGAATGGAGGGAAGAAAACAGGATCAACCGAGCCAGACTTCGTCATCACGAGAGAAACGCCAAATCGACAGTCGAAGAATCGAGTTGCCTACAATTATAGGACCCCAACATAGGCTCCACCTAGGGGTGGCAGCTTCTTTCAGGAGGTGTCAAGAACCACGGACCTGTGAATCATGCAGACCGGTGCTTTATCCATTGGGTTGGTCCCAAAACCTTATTCTGCAACTTGTACCTGTTTTGATCGTGCAACTGAAACCAAATTAAAATAAACACTGCTGAAAAAGAGATGCTCGGAATGCTGAGCTTATTCATTTTTTCCTACCTATCCTACTGCAATCATTGCTTAGCTAGGTAATGGGAAAATGCCAATGGAACCAATCCAGCAGTTGATTTAGTGGCTCTGTTCTTTCACTATCTGTGATGAAACTCAGAAATAAGTATGTTACTCATGCTTGAGAGTAATTTCCAACCTGCTTTCCCTTACATAAGATTTGATAAACCCGAACAATAGGAAAAACATTGGCAATGGAAAAATATCCTGTATTAAAAAATTTCTCCATATATGTATTTACAGGATCAATATAGGTTCGGCCCATCTTTTGATTTTCAACTTCAAACAACTCAGCATCAAGACTTGATTTTTCACCTATGCATTATGTGTCTTTCAACACTTCTTTATATGACTGTGGATGCTCTGATGGTTTGTGAAATGATGCCTCTGCTGCAAAAGACAATGAAGCTGACTGCCTAATCATGTCAATATCATAACAGTGTTTTATCCCATAGCTGGATGATGGAGGAAGACTTTGACAACACCAGTCATCCAACACATCAGATATTGGATCCTGTAGAACTTGAACTGACTGTTGCATTGGTTCCACTGCAACTTCTTGATTTTCTGTGTATTTATCCTTT